>JZLH01S0107972.1:36043-49880 GCA_001188425.1 Eucidaris tribuloides | reverse complement strand
GTGGTCGGGCGACCTTGGGAGATGACGACAGAGTGCGAGCCAATGTGATGTGATAAAGATAACTTGTGGATTAATGTCGATGATCAGGATCTTGGTGTTGACCGATGGAATCGTTCCTTTAATTCGGCTGGGGGGCTCTGACATCAGTCAGCCACCTCATAAAGGAGACCAGATTCCATCCGGTGGATCGATTTTGCTGGCTCTGGTCTGCGAAATGTCGCAAAGAGTGTGACTTATGATTGTCAACCAATCGCGCAAAGTCTCGAGCATCTGGTATCTTCAACATTCTGAGCGGGTTCTTCTCATTTACGATAGCGACTCCCGGTGGGGACGTGCGGACAGCGACGAGGGCACCGACCGGCGCTAAAAAAAAATAATAGCTGCTAAATAACGGGCGAATTATAAGCAGATACACATGCCCGGCTAATGTGCATTCTTCAACTGTTAGTCATACTCATTTTGCTCCGCGAGCCTGCTCGACGTATATTTCGCGAACAAAGTTCAGGCCACACAGAATAAAAGATCAATTTCTATGCAATTCATTTTCTCCTTACAACATTAGACTTAGCCATAATAACGTAAAGACACTGGCCCCAACCAATTTTGCCATCGAGTATCACATTATGAATGCGAAAAAAACTATTCTTTTCGACGGCTCTAGGCTGCAACACTCAATATCTGTCAACTAATCTATATTACATACGGAAATCGCTGCCGCCCTTACCATGCATACAATTATCGCTCCAGCCATTCTATCAACTCGACTAATACAACGACCTCCGTTCACTTGCTGGTGTTGATGACGACCCAGCGACACCCGCGAAACGTACCCATCGCGCCAGCCCTGTCCCTTTCTCGGCCTCTCGACCGCACGGGGCGAATAACGCCGTCCCAGTTTTTGCCGGCCATGGCAACGTTTTGAGGTATTTTGTATCTGCCGCCCGCGCTCATATTTGCGTCGTGTTACTGCTTGTAAGTGAAGTTACAACGGTGTTTTATAATTTCAAAGAAGTGCAAACAGGAATCTCTTTCCGATTCTACGCAGAAACTGCTTACATGTAGGAACGCAACCCGGGTGTGAACTTTTCGAGACTTTTCTACAGACCAGACAGGTTGCAACCTGCGGTGTGCCCCATTGCCATCAAAGTTGCCAAATTCCACGTGCCCCAACAAAGTATACTGCAATATGCATCGCTAGGTTGCCGCTGCTATGCCTGCAGCATGCTGAGGCAACTAACCATCCGGCCGCGTTCTCTGTCGCCGTCTTTTATCTTGCGTGATACGTGATTCACGCGACTAATTCCCCGATGCCCAGTTCGAGCATATTCCACGACTATAATAACCGATGCACTCGGGATGACATTAGACGCAATCGAGATTTCTCCAAATCGCACCCGTTCTTATTCCGATTGAATCACGAAAGGACCCGATATGCATTTCCCGCATGTCTTCCCCATCGGTGCCATTTCCACGATTCGCCGAATGCCAAATTCACGTTGCTAAATCTTATTAATCTGTATTGTAAGAAGATGAACTACAAGAACACAAAGCTGGCGTATTTTACCCTGATACGTGGAATACAGCAAAATACCTAGAAGTGAAAATAATAGTCCTCTTGAGATTTCTGTGAAATCTAACATCACTGACGTACACGTACTTAACCTACTGAACAGTGTACAGTATCTCAACAGGCATGTGTTCTAAACTGAAGTTCACTTTTTTTTTTCTATTTCTACCCACAGTATCTATTTCTTTTTTGATCGTGTACATACATGTATCAGATTGTATGATACTCAAGCAAAATGGAATCAAGTTCATATAACCCAGTGTATACAACTACATGTACATGTATTACAGTACGTATGTATTTGAACTCAGTTTTTTTTAAATCACAAATAAATTCTGTATTACAGTTTAATTTGCTAACTGGTTCCAGCAATACAAAATTAATATCCATCAAAGAATAATTATTTGAGCAATACGAAAGCCGAACAACCCACAACCCAAATGCATCGACACCAATCCACTGTTTACCAGGAAAAAATTATGTCAGTGTGTGTATATAGACACAGCACAGAAGGTCTGCGGCCTGTGTTCTATTTTTAGACATCACACAGCCTCACCATAGAGGCCTGAATGATGATTAATCAATTAATTATGCCCAGGGTGACAGCTTATGTTGATTACTTGGGGAACTCAACTGAATAATTGGCTTATTTATTTTTCGTTGCGATATTTAACACATTTTCCGAAGATTCTTACCATATTGCACTGTACACTGTACAGAGTAGAATCTGCAAGTATGTCAATTGATTCGTAATGTGTAGTTTGCCACATACTCTGAACATACATGTACTACACGTACATGTACATGTATTCAAAGTAGACAGAGAAAAAATACACGGGCACTCGGGGCGATTTCGCCTCCGAAATGGCAAAAAGAGCCCCCGAAATGTGCAAAAGAGCCCCCGTAATTTGCCATAGGGTTCAATATGTACAAAAGAGTATTTTGAAAGCACTGATATAGGAAAAGTAGCCCCCGAAAAGACAAATTTAATTTTTTCCCTGAAAGTAGACCTATTATTTGAGATGTTACTGTACATAGCTGATACAGTAGCTCTCCCTTTTGTGCCATTTATTCAAAATTCCAAATTTATGGAATTTTTTTCTTTGGAGGTCTAGTAATAAGGTAATATTCAAATACATGTTATATTTTAATCCCCTAATCCAACTTGCATATTACATTAAGCAGTTGTTGCTTTATGTATGTACACTGTACTACATGTACGTACAGTACAGTGTAAGTCTACGATAAGCTCTCAAGTATTCATGTTATTACAAACTGTTTTTAAAAGTCAAATGTATGAATCAACTTTGAATTAATAAACTGGTCTATGAATAATCTAATTTGTTTTGTTTTTACAGTGTTGGCATCACATTATCAATTTCGTAATTGTTCATGTTCATGAACTGTGTACGTGTACATGTAGGCCTACAGTGTATGTCATTATTTACAATCACACTCACAGAAGTGACAATTTTCAGCTTTTATCAACAAAACTCACAAAAATAAAACCACTGTGAAATATTTATAAGCATATACATGTAGTCTCCAGTTATGGGACTATTTCAGCTTCAAATGTGATAATTTATTTCCATTAATAATTAAAAACATATTACCATTGAAAATGGGACATGCTTACAATATTTTCTTTGCAAAATGAAAAAAATTATTGTGGTTGAAATTGTACTCCAGTAGCTGAAAGTACAAATGTATAGGTTTGCAAAGACCCTGTTCATACTGAAGTGGGTTTTCAAAACACTCTTCTTATGCGTACACAACATGCTTCACTGATGGCCTAACCCCCGTTTTTGACCTTATCACACGAAAATATCTTACAGTAATATGAAATACTATTACGTACAGGCAAAGCATGCTGTCTGCAAGTAATGTATGTATCATGCAGAATTAAACTACGAAAAGATTAATACTGGAACAGGTGGATTCGTGCATTCTGGGAAAATTCGCCTCAAATATGAATCAAAGAAATTTCGGTACGCCGACACGTGAAGCATATTTAAAAGGTTGAGCCTGACCCCCATCATTCGGGCCAGACACTATGAAGTGCCTCAAGAACCAATTCGGATGAGTTGACCAATACCTATACAGCTGCTTCACTAGCAGATGTGGGATCCTCCCCACCTGGAGGATATTGCTCTGTAAATTTGCTTTTAACCTTTAAGCGAGAATCAAGCCGATAAACAATAGGAGTATCTTTATCTGAGAAGATCTTTGCGCGGGTAGATAAAATAAGCCCCAATAGGAGCCAGCACAGCAGTGCTTATCCGATGTCTTACTAGTGGATCCATTGACATTGTCTGTGTTTTAGAATGGTATCCCCCCCCCTATATATGTGAACGTTTGAACTACAAGATTTTTCACAGGAGAAGCCTTTGCCATAGTTTACGGGTTGATCTCTAAGAGTAGTATCCAGCCAGGATTGATAGAGCTTACCCCAATCATGTCATTTACTCTTTAATGTCACAGGCAGTTTACTGTGGGGCCGATGTCTGGCCACGTGCGAGAAAAGTCTGCCCCGGGAAGTTTGCCTACCGACCGGGACATCAAATCGGAGGTGATTTCCAAGTGAGCAACACATTACTTCCTGACAAAAAGGCAGCGAATTTTCTGTGAAACCATCCAAAAGCGAGCGACCTTATATGAGCAACAGCATACTTCATTCATGTAAACATTACAGTTATTTTTTCTGTATATTGGTTTGTCATTTTATGTTGTTGCTTTTTTATAAAGAGTGAATTAGTAATTTTATGGTCCAGTCAGATAAGCCAATGTGTACAGTACTTTACATATAGATCAGCTGGCTTTCAGTCATTCACCCTAGTATTAAAGTGATAGGCTAACATTGTGGAGCTTCAATTAAAAAAAAAATGTCAAATTTTGATATCTGAACTACATAGTAGTGTTCATATGGACAAATAAACACCCTAGAATAAAAAAGTTTGGAAAGTTACACTGCCAATGGCAAGTTATGCATGAATAAACAATTAAAACTCGGGGCGAGTTTAAATAGCGTAGGTGTACACACAGTAAGTCTATGGGAGAAAATGGGCAGGTGAATCCGATCAACTTACGATTTTCACTTTTTTAAAGCACTAAATAATCATTTTGAAATACAATTTTTTCAGGGCGTCATTTTTAGACCTTATCAAAGACAATGGTAGCATAGGGAATCATGTAGCTCAGATTTTTTTTAACTGTGGTAAATGTTAGCCAATACCTTTAAAACTTGTAACGAGTCTACATGCATGTACCAGTGCTCAAACTGAGTAATTCCTGTCCGGGACAGCACATGTATAAGATTTTGCGGGGGCTTTATTTTCTGGTAGTATACAGTAGCTACATGTACGGAAAGTTGTCCCCATAATCAAGTGATACAAACTTCATGGCGAACGCCAAAATGCGATTGATTGAAGATGTCATTTCAAGGCTTTACTGTATGTAGCAAGGGTCTTAGTTTTGCTTTTAGTATGGATTTAAAAAACACAATAATTATGGTTTACAGTGTGCATGTTCAGTTTTTTGTAACACTGCAACCCCAGTAAAAGGAAAAGTGTTCACGGCAACAAAGATTGTACAGGGGTACTTTTTCTTCTAGCATAAAGAGCCTCCATATTAATATGTAAAATATCAAAAACAATCACCAACTGAGCCTTTGCATTTATTTATTTATTTATTTATTTATTTATTTATTTATTTATTTATTTATTTATTTATTTATTTATCTATCTATTTATTTTTTCTTTTCTTTTTATTTATTTATTTATTTATTTACTTATTTATTCATTCAATTATTCATTTATTTATTTATTTATTTATAAATCTATTTATTTATTTAATTAAATTTATTTATTCAATTTTTTTATTCATTTTTATTACTATTTTTTTCTTAGTTTATTATTTTTTTATTCATTCATGTACATGTATCCCAGCAGCATGTACATGTACACTTCCTATCTTGCTTGTTAGCACTCTACATTGTGTGTACACAATCAAATTAATGCAATTCACAATCACATCACAAAAATGTCTATATGCATGCCTGAAATACAATTTCTGTAATACACTGTAACAATTTCTCATGTAGGCACATCACAAAAATGTTGCATGCCTGAAATACATGTAATAACAATTTATCATGTGGGCACTTTTGGAATACAAAAATTGCAAAAAAACATGAGATGATTTACTGTTCATTCATCTTCATTGCAAGACCACTGGCAACTGAGTCAGAATATAATCTGTTACATTACATCAGGACTCGACACTAGCACTTGCCCGCTTGCCTGGGGCAAGTAAAATTTCATGTCGGGCAAGTAAAACTCCAAATGTTAAACTTTGTTAAAATGTTAAAATTTTAATCATAAAATGAGCAAAACATGTTCAAAAATCTTAACCCCCCCCCAAAAAAAAAATGTCTAAAATTTTGTGTTCATTTAACTTAATACTAAATTTCAACATTATTTTGTTCATTGTGTTTACTTTTATGACTCTTCAACTTACTGAATCACACCTTTGCAACCCCTAGAATTAAAATAACAAATGTCCAATGCTATAAAAAGCCTTATTGTTTAAAAATAGTGAGAAGTCATTTTTAATGGTTTTGTTTATTGTTTATTTTCGGGCAAGTAAGTTTTACATTCGGGCAAGTAAAAATCTGAAAGTGATAAATTCACTTGCCCAAAGGGCAAGCAGGAAAAAAAGTTAGTATGGAGCCCTGATTACATGTACATGTAGCTTTCTGTAGGTCAAAAATGGAGCTAGTACATGTATGTCGTTTTTAAATGTTCAGCCACAGTGAGACATGTACTCCTGGCACACATTTAATTCAGAAATAAGTTGTAATAAAATTATCTTTACCACGCCTTGGCTGCTGATGAAGAGCGTGGGTCAACTTTATCACATTCTGGTTCACGTACATGTATATTATACACCTTTTTCCTTTCTCTCTGTCTCTTTTTGTCGGGGGGGGGGGGGCTGGTTTTTATTTTATCTTGGCACTCCCTGAAGGGGTGAGATAGTACTGCCTTGCCCTTTGCTTTTAAATGTTGACTCTTGTCGAGGCATCACATTTGGAATGTTTTCAAATCCACATGTTCAAATGTTTCAAGAGAATCTACAGTGTATCAAATTATTAAGTTTTATTTGCCGGTCATTGTGTGTGTGCAATACATCGTCTAAGCTATACGTGCTGTAGACTACTATTATTCATTATTTGAATTTGCAGGATTTCATTATTTCAACCTTTTACAAGTGAAATGATCCAGCAGGGGATCGACAAAATATGAACAATATTGGGTCTACTCTACTCTATGTTTAGACTCATTTCCGAGACTCGTTTCCTGCCAAAAATTCCAAAATCGACAACACGCATGTGTCAAACATCAGACACAGAAAATGCAATTGTCATTTTCACGAGGTAAGTGTCTTTGTGATTTATCAATAAAAGAAAATGGGTAGCAGAATTTCCTTTTGGGCAGGTAACTTTTCAAAATTACCTGCATGGTCTGGCTAGTAACAAACCATGACAAGATCCAGCCTTTAGTTCTGTCCACTACAAGCACTGCAGAGCACATACAAAGCTGACACTTTACATACTGGGGCGTAACGCGATAAAAAATAGTAATTGCTTTTCTAGCCTTTTTGCTTGAATCCATATGCATAAAAATTGGAATTGCTTGCATGCACAGATTCTGCTTGCCTGCAAAAACATTTTGAAAGCCAAAGGTTGTTCTTGACAACCTGATAGTTTGGCCCGAGGTTGCAGGTTTGTCTGGTATGACAAAACAAGAATATGCAAAATTGATTCCAACTCATCATACACTCCAGAAATATTTGGCAACCTCCGCAACGTCTTTTTCCTTAGTTTTCTTCGCTTCTTTCTTGTCCATTTTGACTCATGAAGTGTTGTACACAATGTACAGGACGAAAAAACTTGCTAATTTTTTAAAAATCGACGCCGTAACTTGCAATTTTACTAAATTTATTTCGATTGACTGCGAGCTAAAATTGTCTTTGTGTGAGCTCTGCGCCATGCGACGAACGTATTGTGCGCATGCACTGAGCGGGGCTCTTCACGTAGTCTCGAAACGAGACTTCGAAATAAAATCGTTCCTCGATGGTCACATAAAGAAACATCCATAAATTTGTATACATTAGTGAAGTTATCTTTCGTAACTCCCATGACAGGAAATGCTTCTCCTCTCACGCGTAATATTTTAATGCATTATACGAAACCCGCCTTTGTGCTCCCATTAAAGTAATGGACCGTATATATAAAAAACACTTGCCAACGTCCTTCAAGCCAAAGATGGATTTCAAGCGATTGCTTTTTTTCGTATGCATAACATTTTGCTTGTGTTCAAAAGGTTTTCTTGCCATTCATGAGCAATTCCTACAAGGTCTCCACAACCATACAATAGCAACGTCACGGCGGTGCGAACAACAACAAAGGCCAGATCCGCATGAGTCGAATACGTATGGGAAGAAGCCTCCCATCTTCGTAACTCGCGGTCAACGTACATAAATACATTTTGAAAGACGCAACGTACCTCTAGTCTGCAGGCACAGACTCTATTTTGGCACTTTCACAGCGCCTTGCGGCAAGACTAATCTTGTTGACTAGGGCACGTGCCACGTACGTAACAGCTATAACACAGGGTCTATGGAAGAAGTAGTCTGCAGCACAGATTGTTCAGACCCTGATTTGCGTAGCACGACGGACAAGGGTTTATGCCTGTAAACTAACGTACCTCCAGGATTGAGTTAAATCTTTAACCCCCTTCCTGAAATATTTTCCCCCAATTTTTTCTGATATACCAGAAATAGTATTTCTTGATTTATTCTCCTTTTGTGCAGCTTTGATTTGGTCTAAATACGAGCATGGACATGTTTTAAACTCAAATGTCATAATTTAGCAAAAGCGCTCAAGCTGGTATTGAGGAGCTTGAAAAAACCCAAGCAAATTCCTGTTAGAACAAGTAAAAGGTTCTTTTTATGCATACGTTTTTAAGCAATTTCTTTCACCTGTTGCATGAGCTTGATTATGCTTGACAACCAATTGCCTTGCTTGAAGCAATTCCTTACAAGCAATTGCTACTTTTTATGCATACGGCCCACTGTCTCAGTATCACAACACAGGCATGCTACAAATGGTGTAGATGGGTTGGCGTAATTGCACTAGCCACAGGGTTGGGAAAAAATCTAAATTTTTTTGAAAGGGGTGATTTAAATCACGATTTAAATCATGATTTAAATCATGATTTAAATCGAGATTTGAATCAATAAATCAATTTATTTGATTTAAATCACTGATTTTTTCAAAAAAATTGTGATTTAAATTGCCAACCCTGATTAGCCATTTGTCATGGTATACATTATATTCAAAGGAGTCTTCTCAAGGGGTAAGCAAAATATACATGTTGCTCAGTAGCTGCATCAAGCATTAAAGACGCTATATACACTGTGGAAGACCCATTTAAAAAATTGTCAAACTTTGCAATCTGACATATCTGACAGTATTTGAATGGACAAATACACACCCTAGAAGACAAAAGTTTGGACAGTTATGCTGTCACTAGTGCAATATGTGCAGATACAAATTGGCACATGAATTTCCTATCAGGCGACAGGAAATTCTGCAACACAGCAGTCTATGGGGAAAAGCTGGAATGGTCTTTCAATGATTCTCACTTTTTTAAAGCACTTAATGATCGTTTGAAACTGCAATTTTTTCAGGGCTTCATTTTTAGACTGTGTCAAAGACACTAGTAGCATGGGGAATCATGTAGCTCAGATTTTTTTAACTGGAAACATTGTTGTACAATGCCTTTAAAGGGTAATGTAGGGACACTGATTTTCCGCGATAGCCGAAAACGGACGGAATTTCCGGAAATCTCAACTTGAAACGGAAAATGAGTTTTCAAACGGAAAATCACGGAAAACCTCTTTTTTCTCCAAATTTTTACTTTTTGAAAGGAAAAAAACACGAAACTCAGAACAAAAATTAGAAAAAAATTGACACAAAAACACAAAAAAAGCGAGAATATTTGTTTCAAGTTTTATGTAAACGGAATTGTCATTTTTCTTCATGTATACAAAGTCTATGGTAAAACGGAATTTCCATTTTTTAGACAAGCTGAAACAGAATTCCAGATTTTTGGAAACGGAAAAGGCCTTTTCTTCAAACGGAAAATCACTGTCCCTAGTAATGTCAGGATTAAAGGGGAAACAAAAAATGTATTTGAAAATATGATAATTATTGTTATAAACATTCACTAAGTTTACAGGCTAGACAAATTTACCGTTGGAGATATGCTAATGTAAACATTGATACATACAGGGATGTATGGCCATGAAAGAAATTGAACCTAACTGTAAAACCACAACAAATTTACCTCGCTGTGTAGAGATTTCTCACAACAGTTGTCTGATACCTTGATAGTCGAAGAACATAAATTGACCTTGAAACTTTCGTAGCAGAAACTGGGTCGAATATTGATTTTGATAATCGATTAGTTGACTGGAAAGGTAATCAAATTAATTGAATTATTCGATTAGTCAGAATACAAAAAAAAAAATAACAAGTAAGTACGCGAAAACAAGTACATGGGACTAAGGACAAAATGACTAACAGTTAGAATCTATCTGTTAGCAGGTTAGCACACGAAAAGTTGAGAAGGAAAAACATAACAGCCCCAAAACGAAGATGGTTGTTTAACCCCCGTGGCACATTTGAAATCCAACATTAGTTAAATCGAATATAGACCTACTTTCATGCCATCAAAATCGCTACCACCTATTGCAGCGATTCGCCAGCTGCCACTCTTAGGTAAGCAAAAATATCCTTTACCCAAGTATCGCAGTATCCCACTGCCATAGTGCCGGGAACGGACATACATGGATATTTGGGCGTAAAGGACTATTTTGGGTTACCAACGATGCGCGACTGCTTACGATCAACTTCCAATAGTCGTAGAAGAATCAAGTTTTCGGATGCATGACAGCAATTTTCGGAAAAAGTAATCTAGACAAGGAAAGAATGTGTAAAAATTGACGGTATTTTGACATTTTCTGTTTTTCAAACCGACATTTCAACTCTTCTTTTTGCGTCGGCAAAAAATATTTTCCTGCGCATGCCGCAGGGATGGTACGGATGCGAATTTACGTGTCGCCATTTGGAAATCCACTGTTCTTGATCGTTATTTTCCATTAAAAATGATATATTTGGGTTCTGATCATGCTAAAAAGTTTTCTTTATTTGAATATTGATATCTAAATTATTTTTTTTAAATTTGTAAACAATCAAGTTACTGCATTTGAGTTTCAGCTAAGGCATTTAGACTATTCGTCACCCACGATTAATCGATTCATTTAAATCGCATTCGAATACCAATCGGCAAAAAGGTAATCGATTAATTCGATTAACGATTTTTTTGTCCCAGGCTACTTAACAATGCTACTCAACTATTTCCTTGTAAATGTTGGTACAAGGTTTGTGTCATGATTCTAGTCTTTGGGACTCTCTCATCATTTGACATGTTTGAAAAATTCAAAGTATGATATATTTTTGGAATCAGGGTGATGTTCAAAATCGTTTGCCAGGATGTACTGTATGAAGATCAGACAACTTTCAGGGAACCTCCTGCCGAATCGGGAAGACTTGACCAGGGTTGCCAGGTTTTCCGATTCTGAAACGGCCAAATTACCGGCCAAATTCAGTGAAAAAAGGCCAAATTCGGATTTGATGCATTTTACGGGCAGCATTGACTAGATCTGGTTAGAAATAACATTGTAATCAATTTATAACACCTTTGAAACCTTTGCTGCAGGCGAAAATTTGAGTGCCGCGGTTTACGCGCAGCCAGATTTTTCATGTGAAATACATACGCACCACAACTTTTCGATCCTTGTGGCACATATTTGACTGAAAATCCCCGGATAATAGGGTTTTACATGTACAATGATTTTTTATGTGTCAGTGAAAAAGGCCAAAAAACGGCCAAAAAGCCGTTTGGCCGGCACTTTGAATTCTTCCCGGCCAAACAATCTAAAAAACTGCCAAATTTGGTGTTTTTGGCCGGAAAAAGGCCAAACTGGCAATCCTGGACTTGACAGCATCACTACATGTTTGTTGTTTGCCTGTCTAATGTACTCTCTCTGAATTCAGTCGACATTTAGAAATAGACCGTGTTCTCACGGCAGCCAAATTATCTTGCAAACTAGGCAACCGTGTGAACATGCTCTTACATGAATACCTTACACCACTTTCTGTACATCCTGAAGCAGAATGGATACCGCTGACTCCTCACCACGGGCACAGGGCAAATGGAATCACTGTGATTGCAATCATTGTTACAATCACAACTAGGCAACTGTCTGAACACGGTCATACATGAATACCATACACCACTTACTACATCCTGAAGTGGAATGGATATTGTAATTTGCAATCACGACTTACATGTAACAACCATGTGAACATGCTCTTACATTACATGTATATACACCACTTTCTACATCTTGAAGTGGAATGAAGATTGCAATCACAACATAGCAACCGTGAACACACACTTAAGGCCACCGCACACTACACAACTTTTGTCGTACGACTGCACCGACTTGGATCCGAAATAAAAACAAAGTTTATATTTCATACACGCTGATTTATTTCCGGGATTTATTTCAGATGCAAATCGGTAAGTCGTGCGAAGGAAAATCGCATGTGTGCGGTGGCCCTTACATGTAGATAAATTCCATACATCACTTTAGATGTTGAAGTGGACTGGTAATGGTATGGATATTGTAATCAAGACTAGCAACTATGTGAACACGCTCTTACATGAATTCCATACACCACTTTCTTCATCTTGAAGTGGAATGGAATGGATCTAGTGCAATCACAACTTACAGTGTACATGTAGCAACAGTGAGAACACCTTCTTAAATGAATACCATACATGTACGTCACTTTCTACATCTTGAAGTGGAATGGAATGGTTGTAATCACGACTAGCACCTGTGTGAACAACACGTTCTCGCGTGAACCATACACCATTTTCTACATGTATCCTGAAGTGGAATAGATACCTCTGGCTCCTCACCACATGTCCAAGGTAAACGGAACTCGTAATTCTAGCTGCCATCACGAGAGACAATTACAAGGGTACAAGTTGTACATGAATATGTCAGAATGTCGGTGTTGTGTTACGATACACTGAGGTATTATCAGCTTTCAAGTGTCTATATTATGCTTTGCATACATGAAGTTTATATTACAGCTTAAATACCATTCCTATTGTTGTTCAACGGTAAGATAATACATAAACATGTACATTTAGCTACATGTACAATGTGACAAACACATTCTACGAGCAAAGCATCAACACACTACCCACTTTTACCCAGCATATCAAACATCCCTCACATTACAATCAAAGGGGGTGGGGGACATGAAGCATATGAGCTGAAGCTATGACTCTCTCTAGCCATGAATTCAGAAGGCATCTTAAGAGCAAATTCTACATGTAGGGGCCAGATAGTAATAGTAACTTATTCGGTGAACTGTTTCAAAAGCAAACTTACAGTAACGTACATTAATATAAATGTGAAATATGGATTTTGTTGCAATAGCATTGAGAGGGTTAGCTTTAGTGTTGCACGACTCCAGGATTTTTTGGAGTCGACTAGTCGCCCATCAAAAGTCGCGACTCCCGACTTTTTGGCGACTCTCTGCATTTGGGTTTGTCGGCATGATCAATAGGTAAAAAGAATCATACTACAGCCTATACAGTGACTGTTCAGTGTCCTCCTTCAATGATTTCAGTTCAACAACCTGAATATATACCCCGTATATGTCTACTTGAACTGAACTGGCCATGATTTTATATAACAATGAAATAAAAAGACTGCGATGTAGATTGTCATCGATGTTTTCACAGTGATCCAGAAAGTCGATTCTTGCATTCCTAAAGTCGAAGTCACGACTCCTTGAAGATAGTCGCGACTCCGACTTTTGGCGACTTTTTAGCTTTCACCCATCCTACATAGCATACTTAAAGCCCAAGTTTAGTTTTGGGAATTTTTTGTTATTTGAAAGCTTTATGCCCCAAAGTCATAACCCTGCAATAATAGATTCTGAATGTCTTTAGTTTTTATTAATTAATTAAAAATCTCGGGGGGGGGGGGGGGGTACACCCGAGATTTTTGATTATATTTTACATTATAGCCTCCAAAGGGTTAAAGATAAATGGCATGATT
>JZLH01S0107972.1:0-10177 GCA_001188425.1 Eucidaris tribuloides | reverse complement strand
GGTGGTCCCATCCAGAATATCACATGCAATGCTCTGTGGCTTCTGTTGCAGGTTACTGTTAGGCAGTTAGGTGCATTCTTCGTTATGGGTCGCCATCATGTTCTGTCGACAATGTGTTTAATCTTTCAGTGTCCATTCAGAATATCACATGCAAGGTCTGTGTTGGCTTCTGGTTGCAGTACTGTGGGTGTTAAGGTGCTTTCCTTGCACGGTCGCTCTTGTTTTTGTCGATTAATCGCGTTTAACCCTTTCAGTACCTCCCATCCTCAGAAATATCACATGCAATGTCTTGTTGCAGTTTTGTTGCAGATACTGTGGGCAGTCAGGTGCATTCTATTGCACGGCCACCATCCTGTTTTTTAGATCAATGTGTTTAACCCCTCGTAAACATTCTAGAATATCACATGCAATTTCTGTGGCGGTTATAATACAGTGCGTTACTGTGGAGTAACATGCATTCTGATGCCTTTCGAGGTTTGTTCAAGTCATTGGACGTATACTGTAGATAAGAATCACGTAATGTGCTATTGACCTGTTCGATGTCAGAAACGTGATATGGCAATAGCTGGGGCTTCTAGAGCACAAACAAACGATGATGCAGTAACCAGAATTAGAGCAGATTCCTGCAACTAAAGAAATGATAGATAAAAAATAGCTCATCTTTTGTCCATACCTGTTGAAGCCCCCCTCCCCGGTATGGCAGGACAAAGCGATATCTTCTTTTTCAAAACAGGTCTATATATCCGATGCAAATTCCATGCATTGTTGTTGATCGTTCGCATTTAGCTATTTTTTTTTCTTCCCCTGGATCTGAAACAAGCTCTTTTTATTTAGCCCTGCGCACCTCAAAAAATGCTGGTGGGTGTATTTCAACCTCTGAAACCCAATTCACCCCTCCCCCCCCCCCCAAAAAAAAGTTTGCACGATGGTGAAACAGCATTTTTATCTATCCATTCTCGAGCACGTTATTTCTGCGTAAAGGAAAAACAAAAAATACATTCTTGGCACTGCCACAGCCTCAGTTCTTTTAACCTGTTGCCTCCGAGATTCGTGAAAATCTCTAGTTAACCAATTGGTTAAATTTTATCAAGAGATGGCGGTGTTCAAAGTTTTGAAAGATTTCTAGTCTGATGCCAATTAATCGAGCCTTTACTGGCACTGGTCTATTTAACTACAGATATGCTCTTGCGATTTTTTTTATTATGATTATTACATGTTTTTTTTATTAGATTTAGTTGTTTTGTGTGGGATTTAATTGTTTATTCATGTTTTAAAATCTTTGAATATTTTCAATTTCAAGCATTTTTTTTCCTCAATTTTTAATCATCAAAATTGCCTTTACACAGATAGGATCGTTACATCTTGACTGTAGTATCGGAAAAGGAATTAGGGACAGTTTCTTTAAGCGACACTTCCATAAAATATACCTCTCCAAGTCTCGATAAATACAAAACTGGATGTCACACTTAACC
The DNA here is from genome assembly GCA_001188425.1 of Eucidaris tribuloides. Lineage (NCBI taxonomy): Eukaryota > Metazoa > Echinodermata > Echinoidea > Cidaroida > Cidaridae > Eucidaris > Eucidaris tribuloides. The sequence goes on along the minus strand of JZLH01S0107972.1, from coordinate 8,705 downwards.
TCTTTTGAAAATGTGTTTGTGACATAGCGTTGCATTCTGGGGGAAGAATTGATGTCAAAGAGTCAAATGACTCATTGATTTTTTTTTTTTTGGGGGGGGAGGGGTTTGGTGGACACTGGACAGTATCACATTAACCCTATCTGGCCCTGGGGGGGGGGGGGGGGGCCTAAAATAGCCCCCGACAAATTCGGCGACGCATTCCGCGGGCACGAAATTTTTTGACCGCCGTTGTCGCTGGACTTTTTTACTTTCAATGTTTGTGCGCAATTCTTTGAGCCAAATTCGCAAGCCGGCGTATGCGTGGTTCCGGAGTTACGAACTTTTCGCTACTTGCATGTCACACCAAAGAGGCTCAAAAACATGAAATTGTTTTTTATTTCAATGCAAATTAGTGTTTATCAGGCCCAATTCATAAATGGTATGATTATTTTACTTTTACTGATTGAAATTTTACTGAATTTTATGCTTTTATGATCCGCAAAAGTGTCCAGAGAAATGTTCATCGAAAAAACAATAAAAAACAATGAGTCGAAAAAAACAAGGAATACATAAGAAATTCATGAAACAATAAAATACATAGAAATTAATGGTCTGATCAGCATTTTTTTGACAGATTAATTGTTAGAAATTCATAAAGAATATTATCACCAAATTAGATTCTGTGAGCTGTTTAAAAGGGAGTTAATAGCAAAAATAGTGATTTTAACATAAATATTGCGTAACTTACTTGAGCAGATAATTTTTTTCAAAAATCTAAACTATTACAGTCTTGGAGATTACGTCCGGCCTCTATTGCACGTGCAAATTTTCGCGCGATTCGCGCGATCCGTGGCCCGAGAGCTGAAGGGGGGGGGCCAAATTAGCTCCCCCCCCCCCCCCCCCCCGGCTATGCAATTTTTCAAAAAAGCCTGGGTGATTTAGGGTTAAGGGTTTACATAACGTGGCCTTAACCTATTCTGTTACAAATACATCAGTCCCGTGAGCTACCCACAACCCACCTGAAGTTTACTTGATCAATTTTTGTGCTTCTAAATAATTTCTGTCTGAAATAGAAATCATTAATTGTTGGGTAGGACCTGTGTAACTACCAAAAGTTTAACAAAAATTTCTTTGTTTTTGTAACACAAGAAGTTTTAACTACACCCACCACCACCGCCGCGACATTTTGTGTAGTACTCTTGGTCATGATTTTGTTCTTTGATTTTTGTGATAAGATTCAGATTTGGGGTTAGGTGTTAATTTTTTTGTATTTTTTTTTTGGGGGGGGGATGGTGGCATTGGCTTATATGTTTACCCCATGTTTAAGAAGAGTCGAATGCAAAAGTTCATAGATACACCAAAGCTCTTCAATGTAAAACATATCTCAATCTTGTTTTTTAATTTTTATTTTTAAATTTTTATTTGAAATTAATGTTTTTTTTTCTTCCATTTTCATTTACATTTTTCATTGAATTTATCATTCCTAATCATTTCTTGGTGATTGTTACGAAGTTAATATTAATTTTTATTCATTATTTCCAAGATTATATATCTTTTGTGTGTAAACTCAGTCTGTTTGTGCAAATTGAAGTTTTGTGCCTTGAGATAGGTTTTGCAGTTATCATCATTGAAACATGTTTAATTTTATTAATGTATTTATTTGATGAATTAATGTGGTACTTAGGTCACACTTTTTTTTTTAATTGCATGATGATGGAAATAATACTGTTAGTATGGACAATGTAATTTTGTGGGGGATTAAACACAAGAAGCAAATATTGAGGCATTTCTCAAGTTATTGTATGGTCACACCTAAGTTCAAATTGGATATACCATTAATTATCAAGGTGGTTTAGTTTGTGGTGTCATAATCTTGGCACATGTGTGAAATTCATGAAACAGTAACATTTCATTGTAAATGTTATGAGTGCAAAATTCCCATGAATTTGCTAAAATTTCACAGAATGTGGAATGTGGAAAAATATCACTGCATACATTTCCCTTTTACAGTGGTCCCTGAGGGAGTTCATACATAAAACATCAATTGCGTAGGGTTCAGTTGATGGCATTTTTTTGTGAAGAAAGAACATAATATTGGGTTGTATGACTTCATAGTATCCCCCACATGTATTTTAAGCTTATTTGAATGTAACTGGAGTTTAAAGTTTGCTTTTTTATGTCGACTAATATTTGTGGTGTGCAAGGTGCTATGTAAAACATTGTGAATTTCATGTCAACATAATTATTCCTAATCATGTTGCGAGAGATTTCTGTTGTGGTTAACAAGAATTTATTCAAAGTATGAAGAAACTCGAAGACGGCAAGTGTTGTGTGGTAATGTGCAACTTACAACATTTATTTAATGTTGTACAGAAGATAGTAACTGATAAAATAAATAAAATCAGTACACGGGTCGCATTCATATTATGGATCAATCCCAAACGAAACTAGTGCAAGACTTTTTGAGGGCAGATGAAATCTAGAATTATGGTTTGGAATTTTTTTCAATGATTATGTTCCTAATATGCACACCAAATGGAACAAGCTAAAATCCTTTGAAATGAAGTATGTACAAAGGTGGATTTTCTTTGTGTGGGTGGTGAGGGTGGGGTACGGTAAAGCTTGACAACATGAACAGATACCCACTAGTATGAAGGTCTACTTAAAAAGGGGTGGGGCTTAAAGTCAAAATGCATCCCCAAAGCCCAAGAGAATGTTAACCCATTTCTTACAGAACTAGATGTGCCCTGTACAAAGTCTTTGAGATTTACAGAATCTCGTATTCAACAGGTTGAATTTTGTCAGGAAAAAAATATGTTATGTTACAGAAGGTATAATGTGTTGATTACTCTTGGTACATTGTCACAGAATTGAAGAAGTGCCTAAATAACATACCCAAAGTTGCGTAGCCAGAAGGCCCTTGAGCCTTTTTTTTGGGGGGGGAGGGGAAGGGGTACAGTGAAAGCACCCTATAGGGCAAGATGCTATTTAAGTGGTGTCATTTTCTTGGCACATCATCCTAACGGTTTGTACAGTGCGTCCCAGAAAAAACAGAACCCTAAAACAGAAGCTTATTGTGCGGAAACAATGGAGCGTATAATTGTATAAAATAAGTTCACAATAAACTTTGACTTATGCTCTTTCAATTCATGCATTCCTGAGTACCATGAATTTAAAATTTTAAAGTGGAAAATCATTTGTTACATTTTTTGGCTTTGACACGGTGCACACCAGCTGTCCATCTCTTTCTTGTCATGGAGTGCACAGTGTCAACATGGTCAAAGCCATAAAGCGTAACAAATGGTTTTTCACTTTAAATTTTTAAAGTCATGGTACTCAGAGATACATGCATGAATACGTTTGGTTAATGTATCATTTGAAAGAGTCGTCAAAGTTTAATTTGATTAATTTTGCAATTAACGCTCCATTGTTCCAGCAGCAATAAGCTCTTTGATTTAGGGTCTGTTTTTTCTGGGACGCCCGTAGAAGCATATGGACACAGGCATTTTTTTTGCTTTTTTTGGGGGGGGGGGGGGGTGGGAGGGACTTGTCCTCCAGTGCCGCATAGCATTCCTTACGCAGCACCAAGAAAGTAGAACATTTCTTAGAACTGTACATTTCTGCATCAATTGCAGAAGACCCAAATAATTCATCTCTTTCATCTTTTTCTTGGCTTTGTGAATTGCTTACTGGATCAATGTCATATTTATTTTGTTCACATTTTTGCTCTTCATTTGTCAATGCATGATGAAATAATAAAAAAAGAAATACATTGTGATTCCAAATTTGATGTACATTTGATATTGCCTTGTTTCTTGAAGTCTTCAATCATTTCGTCGGCGGTCATCCGAACCGCTGAATCACGATACGACAGTGCGAAACTCATTTCAGAGAAAATCGACTTCAAAGTTTACTATAATTGCCACTTTTTGTCGCAAACATTACAAGATGTTCATTGCTAGAAATATACATGGTAGGAAAGACCAAGACAATTCTTAACATTGATGTCTTTATTTTTACACAGAACCAAGAATCAGAGAAAATATCGCAAAAGAGCTACATACTTGTAATTTCGGTTTGAGCGGTTTAGATTTTCCCTGTACTAAAACGCCGTAGGGAGTTCAACAACGCTGACCGTATTTTCAATACGCGCGATCAAGCAAACCGTCGTATATCTCTTTCACGTGCAAAGTCAATGCAGCGCTATGCTGACCGTGTATTTGCATAAAGTGCGTGCAGTTGTTGTTTGCTGTGCTACAGCACACGTTTCCAATGGGATTTGTGCATTTTATCAAAAATTTATATGGCTTCGCCTTTAAAATCCCCACATATCTCAAAAAATAAAATAAATTGTTGCCTAAAAATGTAACCATGTAGAGAGTAGGACTTGTACTTTCATTTTCTGCAAAAATCTCAAAATTGATATTTTTACCAAAATCGACTGATACGACGGTTCGGATGAACGCCGACGATTTGTACTCGTGTCTTGAAGGGGAATTTTGGGCCCACGTCTAGTTGCTTTGAGTAGCAGCAAAATAATCAGGTAAACACAGTGAAATGTTGAGAAAAATTCAAGCAAATCTTTATAAGATTATTTTTTGGAAAATTTTTGTGATCTTACAAATCGGCAACACTATACGAATATTGAGTAACCCTCTCATTTCTTTTGAACATAAAGTGTTTTTCTTTGAAGTAACATTTTAATCTGTTTTCTACAGGACACATGTGATAAGATCAGACTAACAAATTTTGACATGATTTTTATGCCTCCGCAACGAAGTTGCCGGAAGCATCATGTTTTCGGATTGTCCGTTTGTTACCGGTTCTCGTTACCACGATAACTTAAGAACCACTGATTGAATTTTGATGTAACTAGGACCAAGTATGAACTATGAGGCAATGACGATCTGATTAGATTTTGGAGTTGAAAGGTCAAAGGTCAAAGGGCCGAAAAGATGTGTGATATACCTGTTGTCCTTAACTTAAGAATGGCTGATCGGATTGTGATGAAACTTGGGTAGAGTATGCATTGCAAGGCACCAATGAACTGATGAGATTTCGGAGGCGATACGTCAAAGGTCACAAGGCTTCCTACATGTCTGATTTGGGATTGTTACCATAATAACTCAAGAACGGTTTTTCGAATATCAATCTAACTTGATTCAAGTATTTAGTATGAAGCACAGATTAACTGATTATATTGCGGAGTTGAAAGGTCAAAGGTCACGAGGCCTCATACATCTGATTTTGGCTCAATCTTACCATTTTAAATCAAGAATTGCTCGACGGATTTTAATGTGACCTGGGTCAAGAATGTAGTACGAGGCCCCGATAAAGAATTATATTTCGGAGTTGAAAGGTCATAGGTCACAGGTCACAAGGGCTGATACAGACCTCATTTGGGCTCATTACCAAGGTAACTTACAAATTTCTGATCAAATGGGGTACATGCATACATAAGGCTTTTCAATCTAATTGGGTGGTAGTGCTGACTGTGGAGGCATACCCATCGACTGCGCGCAGTTGAACTGCTCTAGTTGATACATGTACCCCCTATCTAGGGTATCTTCCAAGATATTGGAATCTCATTTCATCTTTCTACAGACATATCACACAAATGGACAACACACCCACATACGTCCAACACATGCACGTACATGTATGCTTGTACGCACAACCCACACACAATACCCCTGCACAACACACAAATACACCCCCAACGCACACACACAATAAACCCACACCACACTCTCATACATACAATACACTCACTCAATGCACACACATGCACAATGCACACTACACATTGTCAGTTGTCAAGCACAAAGGCCCTAGTATATGTTCCCGGCAAAAGGGCCTTAACACTAAATGGTCTCTGACTTGAAAACCATTGGTCCTTTTGTCAAATCATAGTGTGATATTTTTAGATCCTTCTGTCAAGCTGTCATGTGCAAATTTCAAATAAAGCAGTATTTCTCAAATTATAGAAATTTTACTGTTAAGGCCCTTCAGCCAGACAGCCAATGACATGGACATTTATATGCACAACACATGCACAACCCCACACAAATACAGTGCACTCTCGTTATAAAGAACACTGATATAACAAAATTTCATTATAAAGAAGTAAAATCTGTGGTTCCATATCTTGGACCTTTTGTATTTTATTGTTTTATTGCAATTACCTGATATAAAGAAATTTCCTTAATAAGAACAAATTTTCAATGGGTCCCAAGGACTTCTTTTAACTGAGGAGTGGCACTGTACACCCACTAACATTGACTACAGTAAGTCTTGTTATAAACAAAATGCTTGGGACTGAAAGATTTACTTTGTTTTCCATATTTTGTTATACAGTGCACTCTCGTTATAAAGAAGTCCTTGGGACCCATGAAATTTGTTCTTTATAATGAAATTTCTTTATATCAGGCTTGCAAAAACACTAGAATACAAAGGAAATCCAAGATATGGGACCAGAGAGTTTACTTCTTTATAATGAAAGTTTGTTGTATCAATGTTCTTTATAACGAGAGTGCACTGTACATGTACATGTATCAGGGTTGCAAAAATAATAAAATACCAAGAAATTTTGACATATGGGACCAGAAAAAAATACTGTACTTTGTAATGAAAGAATACAAGATTTTTTTATACAGTGTTATTTATAACAAGGGTACACTGTACACTCTATATTAAAGGTAAAATGACAATAAAAATAGAACAGGAATGCACGAGGGTTCATTATTTTACATTTTAATTTGAAATTAATTCCACCAATATTACAATCTCTCTTTGTTTACAGGTGAGAATTTTGCGAAATCTGCAAAGTTTGCATTAATTGTGAAAATAATCATTACTCATTAGACAAAACACATTCCACTGAAAAATCTTTCAGACAATATACATTTTTACAATGTATTACACAGTAGATAAAAGACATGATTAAAAACTGTTTAAAGAAACCCTATTATAACAAGCTCGCTTATAGCGAGGAACCGCTTTCAACAAGGTTATTGTGACGGTCATGGCAGAACGGCTTGGAGTCCGTTATAACGAGGTTCAGGTTATACATGTAACAAGGTATTATGTGCGGTCCCAACGACCCAGTACTAAAAGTGCCAATTTACTTCATCTCTTCTGTTTTAAAATTTCTTCCATAAGCCTCTTGAATAAAACATGTAATTAAGAACTGTAAAACAATCTACTGTACACATTAAAAGGAAATACAAACCTCTTAACAGGCACTGTTTTACAATGTGTCCAATTTTTGTTGAAATCTTAGCTGTATGACCCTACATTCTTGCAATGTAAATGAAGCCCAAGAAATTGAAGTTCAAAATGATCGTTAAAAGCAGGGCATCTCTTTTGCATGCATAAAAGTTAATGTACAGTGCACTCCCATTCTAACAAACACATGAGTTATAACGAAACTACATGTACTGTTGCAACGAAGTAGAAATTCAGGTCTTAAAATCATTATCTATATATCTTTATATACTTTGACTGCTTGGTAATAATGAAATTTTGATACAACGAAAGAAAACTGCCGATTTTGAGGACTTACACTGGTATACTGTATATATGTAAAAGAAAATAACATCTATAAACATTTAGATGTAGCGAAGTATACATGTAGGAGCAAGTAACTCAGTTTTAGTGGAATTATAGTGACCATTAGAGTTTGATTTGACACATGTATTGTCTTATAGACACAAAAATTCCTAGCATAGAGCACACTCTCAGCTGGCAGTTGGTTTGGAGGTATTTTTCAAATTAAAAATTATTACTGATCTTCAGATTTCACAGACATGTCCATCATAAATAGTGAAAGGTGCCTTTTGGTGTACTGGGGGAGGGTTGCAAATGACACTCCCTGCCTTTAAAGGCAAGGTTCACCCTGACATCAAGTTGGTTTTAATCGGAGCAGAACAATGAGAGAAACATATTAATGAAAGTTTGGCGAAAATCCACCAAAGAATAACAGAGTTATGGGGTTTCAAAGTTTTAAATTTTTGACGGTCCACATCCCCCAAGCGCTCCCCATATGGTCACTGCCATATACTACATTCCAATAAAAGGGTGCCCCGGTTTTTTCTTCAAAAAAAATTTGGAAATGAATTATTAAACCGTGTGCATTCCATATTTAATTATATCGGACACATATTTCATTACATACTTCTGTAAAAAAAAATTCATTATCATACTTAAAATTGACAATTAGTGGAATTTTATAATTGCATAATATAATGGTAGCTGCTCGCATGTGACGTCACAAATCTAAAACTTTGAAACCCCATAACTCTGTTATTCTTTGGTGGATTTTCGTCAAACTTTCATTGATATGTTTCTCTCATTGTTCTACTTCGATTAAAACCAACTAAATATCAGGGTGAACCTTGCCTTTAAGAGAAGTGGAATGACTTACGAACTTCACCATATTACGCATTTATTGGTACATGTGTAGACGGCAGTGTTACAATAAACTGACCAGTTGGATCACATGTGAATGACAGTTGCATTTGCCAAACTCTTTGTATTCTTGGCTGGTTATTCATCCAATCAGGGACGCAAATCCAAGGAGGGGGGGAGAGGGGGACATGTCCCTCCGTGATTTTGAAGGTGGGGGACACAATATCAAATCCCCCCCCCCCCATGATTTGAAGAAAAAAAATTTTCGTCCCCCCAAATTTGTCTCCCCCTTCATGGCGACTGCTGTGACCGGTAAA
>JZLH01S0107963.1:7961-19306 GCA_001188425.1 Eucidaris tribuloides | reverse complement strand
CATCAATATGTTATGTTGGTCACGTTCAGTTTTATAAATCAATAAAACTACATATTCAATACATTTTATTGGAGTAAATGAATTATATCTAAATGCAATACAAGAATTTTCAACCTAGATATCTTGAGCGGCATATTAAAGTTGTACTCCTCTCCTTGTTTCGGAAAAATATTGTTGAAAGATTTAGCGATAATTTATTGATTAAAACATGTTATATATATAATATATATATATATATAATATCGATTTAATATCTTCGTTGAAATGGATATTAAGAATATGGATATTTTGTTGGAATTAAGCCACAACTGATAACAGGCAACAGTGAAAATGGAGTAAGAAATTTGAAGATTACAATATCAAACAATTAAGAACTCACTATACAGGATATTACATTTTATTTGATATTCGGTTTTGCAGTTTGTGTAATGAGCTGATGAGAGATGAGGTAAATGTCGCCGTTCAGGTAAAGTTGTTGATAGCATTTTAATAAAAGCCTAAGACAATTTCTTACTGGGTTTTGAGGAATAATATTTATATCTTGATAAAGATGCAACATATTAATTACTTGGATTTGATCTGATGAATTCAGACGTGATGACTAATAGTCTAATTTCGACTAAAAAAATATTTTTCTTCACAATACTTCAAATGATAAATTCAATTGTGTATTCGACAGCTTTTGTAAGTATGTGTTTGTAGCATTGTTTTTAATGTAAATGTTTTAAGGAGTTTGTTCTATGTAGTATGTAATGGTCTGTTTGTTCCAATTATAATTCAATGTGTTTTTAATGTACAGGGTACGTTTTTAGGAATGCTTACGTTTTGGCTACACCTCTCAGTGTAAATTTGATTTGTGTAGTGTGGTCATCTAATTCATTGTTACTGTCTGTATATTTATATTCATATTGTATTTTACTTGTGTTTTTATACTGAGCAAATAAATTGACATTGAAATTGAAAATTGAAAAATTAGTATGTAAAGTTATGTATATGCAAAATCACAAATCGTTGGAGCATTATAGTTGTTCAGGGTCCTTTACTCTGAAAAACTAATAAAACAATCTGTAAGATTAATGTTTAATATACCCAGTTAATAGTCAACGAATTGTTTTGATATAACAAAAGGATATCATTGCTCTCTCTAATCTTTATTAATTAATGTTATTAATGACGTAAAATAATTGATGGTATTAATTCACTGGGTGAAATATAAAGTCATCCCCTAAGGCCTAAATACCCGGCAGAACCTTCATATCTGCTTATAATTTCCACTTTTGGAAGTTTTCGCACACCAACAATTGTATGCGTATTTATATGAATCTCTACCTGTGCTATTCGCTACTACTATTATACTAATACTACTGATACTAATATACTATACTACTACTACTCTATTATTACTATACTTATATACTTACTACTACTCTATAATCCTGTAGTACTATTCTATACTACTACTACTACTACTCTGGCTGCTACTGCTACTATACTATCTATCATGACTACTCTACTACTACTACTACTTACTACTCTACTACTACTAATCAATATCACTACTGCGGCTGCTAACTATTACAGCAAAGAAATTCATGAATGGAAGCGCAGCAACCAGAAACAGCAAACCAATGAACACTAAGTGGTCTTTACACCGAATTTTCCCTTAACATTTAGTATGTACATGTACAGTTAGTTGTAGTCAATTTGTGGATGTTAGGAAATTTGAAATTTCTCAGAATATGAGTCTCAATGACAGTTGTTTAACAATTATGTTTGTTTTATACACTCTAAAAACTGAAATGCATCTCAACATTTTAAAGGGCTAGGAGTGAAACCTTTCTGCATGTTTTAACCTTTTAAGCCTGCTGGATCAGAATTAAATGTTGATACCTCGATGAAAGGTTGGATATAACATTAGAAAGTGTTGTAGGAGTGTGTCACTCTTGGCCTTTTAAAATAATGAATCATTCCGTTTTGAGTGTATTCCGGGTATTCCGAAGATAGGTTTGTGATGTTTAGATATTAATTAAAGCACAGTAGAATTATGCAATTTACATCGGCATATTCGTTTCCTGTCTCAAGTAATATAAAAAAATTAAATGGAGACGCGCAGTGAAAGCACGTTTGTGATACAAAGTTAAGAAATTAAATGGAAGAGCCAATATTAATATCATATAGTATAATAAAGTATAACTTGCATTGAGGCTATATTGAATTCTGAAGATGAAGAGTGAGTGAAGTGGCACATTGAATGATATTGCACGTTTTTATTGTGCGGGCAGGTTATTTCTCCTGCATTATATATATTTTCTGGAGGTCATTCATAGCGTGTTCAATTGATCACATTTTTCCTTTTTGTATTCTTTTTCATCGGAACTTAGTAGATTAGTAATTGAAGATCAAATATATTTATACACTTTATGATACCTTTCTGCGGAGTGTGTGTGTGTGTGTGTTATCATTTCGAAATAAGCTGTTCTTTTAGTGGTTTTCTTTCACAGTGAAGAGAAAATTTTCAGGGCTGTATCGACAACTGTACCGTATTTGAGCAATTGCAGAGTTAGGTGAAGTGTCCTGGCCTCAATGAATATGATTTCAATCTTTGGGTGGATAACACTTATTTCCGACTTGGTTTTATCCTTTCGTAGTTGTTTTGAGGGTCCTATACATCAATCCACTATACCAACTAATTGCAATACAAACATAATTGTAGAAAAGTACATACTCAGTTTAATTTTGTCATGGATATATTTTGTCACGCTATACACCACGTGTCAAATCAAAATGTATGGCATATTTATCTAGACACCCAGGAAATATTAGACAATGCTAATTTCTATCATGTTTAATGATTTTTAAAAGAATTCTTTTGGGTCGCATAAAGATCCATGTGGATTACGTTTCACGTACCGTGAAGACAATGTTTTTCTCACAATTTAATGCTTTAGGCATGATTCTAATTCTTGTAAAATGGTACTGTTTGTTCAATCATTTTTACGTTTTTGCATTAGATGATAAATGCATCTTATCTTGGTATAAGAACTGGCTCGTTTACATTTAATTTGCAAAGTTTGAATAATCATGTTTTATTTTAAAAGTTAAATGTGGCTTATTTTTCAAGATAGTATCAATAAATTAGACGTATGCGGATCAAATTTCTCTTTTTTTTAGTTTTGAATGTCGTAAGGTTGGTTTTTCTAGAATTAAGATTTTAGGTTAATTGATCCATTTAACGGTGTTACGAAGCTCATATTTTTGTGATACGTGTAACACGGATACATAGATATTCAAATCTTCTTATTGTGATCCGCGTAACCGCGATCACCAATAGATGTTGTACGAAAATTTTCTTTCTTTCTTATTGGTGATCCGGTAACCGAGATTGTTGTACAATTTCTTATTTCTTTATTTGTGTTTCTTTTGGTCAGCTTTTGTTCACACGATTATCTCATACGCATCATCAATCATATTGTAACTCATAGTATATGTCACGTGTAATACTCGTCATGGTAGTTCTTGTCAATGTATGAACATCTGTGACGTATCTATGACGTCATTGTAACAACAGAGTTTAACCTATATTTGATATCTGAGCCGGCGGTGCGAATAAAACAACAACTTGGCAAAGGTAAAGTTCAGGTCATGTCATCTTTGGTCGCAAACATGTGCGCGCGCGCGTCTCAATGGTATAGGGGTCAAAAAATCAAAATGCTCCAATGATTCTATTAAAGTACTAATATGTTTCAGGTAATTTGAGCTTTGTGCGACGCGTACGCGCGCGTTTTTTCGCGCGGCACACTTTCCCGACGAACGTCGTTTTTTCGATGGTTTTTGGATGTCTGACCTGATTCTACTCAATTAGGAAGGAAGAGAGAGAAAGGGGAGATAGAGAGGAGTGAGGGGGTAGGGTAGAAGAGGATGAGGGATAGGGGGGGAGGGAGAGGAGGGGAGGAGAGAGGGGGAGTAGAAGTTTATTAGGAAGAGGGGAGATAGGTGGGGGAGGAGAGGAGAAAAAAGGAGGTGGGAGTAGGCGAGTGAAGGGGAGAGAGGGGAAAGAGGAAGGGAGGGGAGCGAGAGAAAGATAGAAGAGAGAGAGAGGAGTGAGAGAGGAGGGGAGAGAGGGAGGTCGGTGGAGGGGGAGGTAGGGGAGAGAGTAGAGAGAGGAAGGTGGAGAAGAGAGGAAGAAAGAAGAGAAGTGGAGGGCGAGTGGAGAGTGGAGAGGAGAGGAGAAAGTAAAAGAAGAGGGAGGAAAGGTGGAAGAGAAGGGGGGGAGATAGGAGGAGGAAGAGAAGGGAGAAGAGAGGGGAAGAGGCAAGGGAAGGAGAGGAGAGGGGTAGAGGAGAGAATAGCGAGTAGAAGGGAGGGAGGAGAGAGGTGGAGAGTAGATAAGGGAAGAGCTCAGGGAGAGAGAGAGAGGGAGAGTACAATTAGAAGTAGAGAGAAGAGGCAGAGTGGCAGGAAGGAGGGAGGAGGAGAGAGAGAGAGGGGGAGGCAGAGAGAAGAGGAGAGAGAAGAGAGTGAAGGAAAGCGAGGAATGGAGGGAGGAGGGAAGAGTGGATAGGAGGGAAGTGTGATAGTTAAAAGGAGGACGAGGTAGAGAAGAGGAGGGAGGAGTGAGAGGAGAGGAGAGAAGTAGTAGAGGAGTAGGGGAAGAGAAGGGGGGGAAGGTAAGAGGGAGGGGAGAGACGAGAAGAGAAGTGAGGGAGGAGGAAGGGGGAGGAGAGGAGGTGGGCAGGAAGGAGTAAGAGTAAGAGAAAGATAAGGGGAAGAGGGATAAGGGAGGGAAGTGAGTAGAGAGATAGCAGAAGGAGAGGAGAAGAAGGGGTAGAGGGGTTAGCGAGGGAAGAAGGAGTTAGAAGGATTTTCCATTTCCTCCAGTAAATACAACTCATAATGTTGTATACCGTTATGTAACAGTGCTTGTGTTAACCAGTACAGATAAGATATGAAGGATAAATATATTTGCTATCTTCATTAATAAACATTTGCTGTAAAGGTTATTTATCAATATTACTTCTTTGCCTACCAGCAGAGCAAAATTATAGTTTTATGATATTTTTGTGAATATAATGAGCAATAGACCTTATAATGTCATTTTGTACTTACGTTATATAATTGATAACAACAAATGTAAATATATTAGATGTACAGTTAAAGTCTTGTTTTGGGGATACAGGATATTTTTTCAGGGTAATACATGGTAAGTTTTGGTCAGTTTAATCATGGAGAATTAGAAAAATAAATAAAACAACTTGTCTTTGATATAGCAAATAGCTTCCATAATGTTGGTGTCTTTAAAGTAGACAGTACACAGTAGTTGTATGTGTAATATGTTTCATCTCCTGAGGAGGCTACGTTTTCATTTTCATTACTATTTATATGTTTTTTTGTTTTGTAGGACTATTTGTTCACTAGGAGTTTTTTATTGGATAGACAAAAATCAAGATTACTTTGTGATGCTGGTATTTCAAAATAAACAGTAGACCACTTCATCTGCTGTGCAAATCATTCACACTGCCTTGAACTAAGTGACTGTTTGTAGAGAAAATTGAGTTCCACTGTTACTTTTGTTGACTGTTTCATTGACTCCTGGAGTCGGAACTTGCCTTCATTAACACTTTGGTCGCAGGGCTAAACTCCAGATATGTTCAATAGAAACAGAAATGTTCTGATGTGTGTAACATTCCAAAATGTATGATTTTCTGTAAAACTACATATGTAACTGATACATTTTTATTTTTTTTAAATTTAGTTTTGTCCATGTTTCCTTGTTTCTTCGAGACAAAATATAATTTGTAGTCCAGCAAGTGACATTTAAAATTCAAAATTAAGAGGTAATAATAATAATAAACCATGCTTATAAAGCGCATAACACATTGCTGGGCATGTCTCTATGCGCTATACGAAAATAGAAAAAAGGGATGAGAGAGAGGTACTGTATGATAACAATTCTCCCTATCGCATATAGCTCTCCGAATCTGAACGCATGTGGCGCTCTAATTTTTTTACCCTTTATTCTTGGGAAATAAACTTCCGGTGAAAGCAAGCGCGATACACATCGAACGCTAAAGTACTCGTGGATCGTGTTTAAAATCTTTATTATAATCTCGCGAATAATATTTTTTTCAAGTCCTTCGTCCATATAACAACCTTTCTATTAAGATCATGAATGGAGCTATCGGCCGTCCTCACACACCGGCGTTCGCGGTCCGACTCGGCGTGCGCGTGGTCGCATTCCTCTATCACGGGGTAAACATTCGCGGCTTTCTTGGCGAGGGTTTCGAGTTCATTCCTTCGTTTACCAGTCGTAGGAGCATTTCTTTCACTAAGAAAATCATTTAATCGCAAAACAGACATTCATCAAAATTGTTCATCAGGTCAATCCAACTATGAGGTATTAAGATTACGAATTTTACGAGGTTCGAAATGACACGTTTTGTGCGTTTGACTGTACAATTTACCGGAACCGGAAGTATGTACCCCAAGAGCGATCGATCAGATATCGGTATCGCGAGGTGATATCGCTTAATATCGGCTATATGCGATAGGGAGAATGGTCTTCTCAGTGAATTGGTGCTTCCTTTTTTATCATTTAAATCAAAAGAGGCTTTAGTCCATCCCACCCTGACAGTGGACCACTAATTATTACACTCTCAAAGAGTAATGTTCTTAAATCACCAGCATATTCGTAGAAATACGTCCATCCGATGGTACGTTAGGCAAACTCAATCAATAATTTGGTCAAATTGACCAAGAATACTGGGTTGTTAATACAACTTGATTGATAACCTATATGACCAGAGCATTTGTCAGTATGATGAAAGTATTTGTCAAACTCAACCACATTGTTTGGAAGGGTATTAAGTAATTACCCATATGTAGGTAAATTTGGCCAATTCTGTTTCAAGAGTGTTAGAGGCATCAGAATTCTAACCAGCTATAGGTTAATGGATGTTTGATCTACTTTGGACACTTGTTATTAGGTGTCATTTTCACAATGTCGCAATGTAATGATGTGGAAAGAGCATGCATTTCGAAATTTATTTTCCAGATTTAATCTATCAATGAGATCGAAAACAAAATGTTATGTGAGGACCTTGTCATAACACCGTGCCTTCTTCATCACTGCCAGAACCAGGCGAGAGGAGGGGGAGGGGTCCAGTTTGTGAACCCCCCCCCCCCAGCTTCCCTGTCCCCCCCCCCCTTCCCCTGCTGTGAATTCCAAATTCAATATTTTAAGGTCAAAGTTTCTGGATCCTTTGAAACACACAGAAATAACATGTTTGTCCTTATCAGAGGTATTTTAATCTTCAAAATCCTCAAACATGTAATACTTGACTTCCATTCTTACAAAATATCCAGTGTTAAAGGCCCACTGTCAACGATCAACTCAACCACAGAGAGGATGTCAATTAGTCCTGGAATACAGGCACATAATTCACGACCATTGACTGTTGCAGTGCCATAATGTACAGATTGTGGAAGGAAAACAAATGTATTTTTCCACACTTTCATGGCTGTTTCCGTTGCATTATGGGTGTCATTAGTGCACCCTTTTTACGATTGAAGTCGAAATAGGACATTTTTCATCCTGTCAAAGACAGTGGGCCTTTAAAGAATGAAGTTGTCAAAAACTGTTCTTGTGCATTTTCTGTGCCAGTTTTCTCACTAGAAAGAGCCACAACTGAAATAGGATTTAACCATATTTTACCAGCACCCCCATCCCGCCTGCTTGTGTGATTCTTACCACACACTTTAATTTCTGGAAATTGGATACTAAAAATTATAACAAGGTTAAGTTGACCGCCTGATCTCCCCCCCCCTTTTTTTTAAGGGGAGGGGACTGCACCCCGTCTGCATCTGCCACTGGTACATCACACTTCAGCTCAGATCCATGCTGCCCAATCTATCACTTTGTTGATATCACAAGAATAACCAGGGCGTTGTTATACAGTGTGTCTCAAAAAAAATTGTGCAAGTAAAACCCGCCCTCTTTGGCAATGAGAAAATACTCTTATGACATGATCTTTACATCAACGTCAAGAGCATAGTCTTAGCTTTCAAATACCGTTAGTTTGGTTAAATTTGCTTGTCTTAATCTTGAGATATGTTAATTTAAATAAGAAAAGGTAAAATCACAATTATGCCAGTTTTTAACTGAACATCTCAGGATTAAAAGAAGCAAATTGAACAGAACAAACGGCATTTGAAAGCTAAGACCATGCCCTTGATGGTGATGTAAGCATGACGTCACAAAAATGTTTTACTCATTACCAAAGAGGGCGCTTTTGACTTGCACAATTATTTTTGAGACACACTCTACAACTCCCTGGAATAACTGTGTTTGTGACTTATTCCTTGATCTGCTTAATCATGGCGACCGACGTTAATCCTGCAAACAAACGACGCACAGCATGTTCAATTCTCACGCTGGACGCTAAGATTACCCGGGATTTGGTTGAATAAAGTAGATGTGCAATTATCTTAGTTGTCCTATTTCTTTTTTGGAGACTGATAACATCGTTATTAATTACCGTATTATTTATTATCTGTGAATGATTACAACAACCGTTTGTCTATGTGCGTCAGAGGACGCCTAGTGAAGTGCACGTACGAGGACACATGTACACGTCAGTACTAACCTTTGCCATATTTGTTGTAAGCACCTTGAAGAAACTCAGAATGTAAACAGAAGACTTTTGCGATGAACTATGTATCTACAATGCCGGTAACCAGCAATAGCTCGGTGGTATTGTCGCAGCCCGGATAGCTGTAGACGACGGGTTCGAGTCCTGGTTCATTTTTTCTGACATTGTTTAGTTAAAATTATAGATCTGCAGTTGCGATCTAAAATACAGAGAGAGACAAATGAATCAATTTATTACATCGCATTCACCTCTCTGAATAATCCCTTTCATTTAAATAATCATAATAAAAATGTCCGCCTTGGACTGTTTAACATAACATGTCAGAAATGTGATCTTTGGTATTCGTTCCTTGTTCGTCGTGCCAATGCCGGTAACCAGCAATAGCTCGGTGGTATTGTCGCAGCCCGGAAGCTGTAGACGACGGGTTCGAGTCCTGGTTCATTTTTTCGACATGTTTGTTAAAATTATAGATCTGCAGTTGCGATCTAAAATACAGAGAGAGACAAATGAATCAATTTATTACATCGCATTCACCTCTCCTGAATAATCCCTTTCATTTAATAATCAGCTATTGGTTGTTGTTGTTTGTGGCGGAGGCAAAATTCACGAATGTATAGACAAATCTGTCTTTAATCAGGAAGAATAACTTTTAATAATAAAAGAAACTGCAGTCTACATGAACATTGTAAAAGTGTGATAAAATTTGGCAGTACAATGTGATATGGATGTATGTAATGTCTGTATGTGTGTATGTATGTAGGCCTATGTATGCATATGCATCTATCATTCTTTCTTTCTATCTATCTATCTATCTATCTATCTATCTATCTATCTATCTATATGCTTGTTCATCCATGTTTAGTGTTATGTTTGTATCTACAAAGTATGTATATGTGTATCTATTTCCCAGATAACAAATGACTATACCCCCCCCCCCCACTTGAACTGGAGGGGACTTGCCCTCCTGTAAAGTACCACAAAAATGAAAACTTTTTTTCTTTATCTTGCTTGCTTGCTTGCTTGCCGATGCTTGCCGACTTGTCGCCCGTCGATACCCGAAGGATTCTGTGGGTAATTTTTTTTATGCCTCTGCAACGAAGTTGCCGGATGCATCATATTTTCAGGTTGTCCGCCTGGTTGTCCGTCCGTCTGTCTGTCCGTCCGTGCGCGTGTCCATTACCGGTTCTCTTTAACATGATAATTCAGCATGTCATCGGATTTTTATTTAACTAGCACTACTGTTGAGGCAACAATGAACTGATTAGATTGAAAGGTCAAAGGTCACATGACCTTAAATATGTCTGAATTGGGCTTGTTACAGTGATAACTTAAGAACGGCTGATGGGAATTTGATGTAACTTGGGTGAAGTAAGGCACCAATGAACTGATTAGATTTCAAAGTTGAAAAGTCAAAGGTCACGAGGCCCCCTACATTTTGGTCTCATTACCATAATAACTTAAGAACGGCTCATTAGATATTGATGCAAATTGGGTTAAGTATCGATAATAAGGCACCAATGAACTGAATAGATTTCGGATTCGAAAGGTGAAAGGTCACAAGGCCTCATGTCTGATTTGAGCTCGTTACCACGATACCTCAAGAACTACCTATCCGATTTCAGTGTAACTTGCATCAAGTATGTACATGTAGTGTGAGGCACCAATGAACTTAATAGATTATGTAGAGGTCGAAGGTCACGAGGCCTCATATTTGTCTAAATTGGGCTCATTGTTGCATTAATTTAAGAATGACTAACCGGATTTTAATGTTACTTGGGACAAATTTGTCAAAAGCGGCACTGATGAAGTAAGTAGATTTAGGAGTGAAATATTAAAGGTCACAAGTTGGATCGGTTTCGTGATTCGAGCCCCTGGGCTCCAGGGCGGGCGGATATGCGTTCATGATTAATTACAGGAGATTCCTCGACCTCGCGCGCAGTTTCATCTTGTTTAGGGAGTCATATTTTAAACAAACCTGTTAAGGGGGTTATATTTCAATCAAACATTATTTAGGGGTTAATTTCCATGAGAAACCGCGTAAAATCTGCGTTAAGGGGTGTGATTTACATGGAAGTGTGGAACCTGTTTAGGGGGTACATGCATTTGTAAAACCCATTGAAACGCATGTGTACACCAATATACCTGAGTGACCCCCCCCCCCCCACCTAAAAAGGGGTCAGGTACTAGTACAGCCGGGTACACTCCCTTGGATCCTTCCCTATTGAAGAAGATCTAGCGATCCCCCTGGCAAGAACCCTTACAAACCCACAATAAATTTAGTGTGACTAATAATCAGTGTTGTAGTCGAGTCCAATTTGTATCGGACTAGGCTTCGAGTTCAAATGTAAAATGAATAACAAGGTTTTATGACTGCGGACTCGGACTCTGAACTTATGAACCAGACTCCAACACTGGTGACCATGCAATTTTACATTGAATTGGGGTGCATTGTTTTGGGAGTTTATGAAGTTCAAGGATCACACATTTTCAAGTAAAAATATGCATTAGGCATCAAAATGTAATATCAAGAGTTTTTGAGTGAAAAGGATTTTTGAAAATGGTGCAGAAATGAGAAAGATTACCCTTCGACTACAATGCAGTTAGTAATCGGATTAGGTATTATTCGAACGAAATACTGGTGTATTTACGTACACAAGTAACGTGAACATTATACAATTAATTTCAATTCTTGAATTG
>JZLH01S0107960.1:0-10017 GCA_001188425.1 Eucidaris tribuloides | reverse complement strand
TTAACGGGGCCACAAAACAGGCAAACGGCCAAAAAGGGGGAAATGGAAATAACGGTGATCAAAATTGCAAATGGTGCGCATGTCTGCTCCCATGTCTCCCCCCGGGTCCATCGTCAGGCCCCCAAGACAAAACCAATCTCAGCAACGGAAAAAAAAACCGTAATGGGGCAAACCAAGGAAAAAGTTTTGCTCATGCACTGCACCTCTGAAATAATTTGATGAAGTTTATTTATCATTATAACCCCGTATGGTAATCAAACACGTTTTTTTTTTTGTTGTTTAAAGTTTCAGCTAATTCGATAATTTTGTTCTAACATTAGCATAGGTTTCTATTAAAATTCGATGTTCAGGCAGGAATTGTTCTTCATGGCAGAGATGCCCGATTTTTTTTATTCATTTATTACTGTTTTTTATTGATTTTTGTTTTTGTTTTACTTTGCGATAGGCCTACATCCAAACTGAGGTAAATTCAAACTTACCGCGAGTAATGCAGTCAGGTGAAGCAATGAAGTTCAAACATTATGCCGTTTAATTAGGCTAAAATTTTGATAATAGGAGGTCTCATAAATCTGGATTATTTGTGTCAAAATCTGTGAAGAGTGACCCGTCCCCCCCCCCCATGGGTTTAGTTTGGAAAGGGGTGCAGTTTCAGTATTGCCAGGGCGTACCTACCATAGACACGCTACTGGTGTTGGCAGTGAATATTTTAGCTTTCGATACAGCTTTACATGTGAAAGTCGTCGTAAAGACAAGATGTAAACGAGCACGCTGAATACGATGAAATTAAATACACGCCACCGAACACTACCCGTTTGGGTAATGTATAAAAACATCCAGTACAGTACTGATAGTAACAGCAACTCATTAATCAAATCGTAATTGTTGAGACAGTTTATGTTTAGACAGACAGAACAAACAGTCATAACCCTTTATTTGTCTGCAGCCTGAGGTCATAACACGCTTAGTAGTAGAAGTAGTAGTAGTAGTAGTAGTAGTAGTAGTAGTAATGTCATTACTATTATTAATGCTGTTATCATTTTTGTCGTTATTGTTATTATTATTTTTTTTGGAATTACCTGATAGTGTTTGGTTGTCCGTAATATGTTTTATTGTTTTTGTTTGCATTTCTTTTATTTTAATCTTACCTTTATTGTTTATACAAGTAAGCCCATTCATCAAACTCTGCTTGTCGTTTATGTGTAGGTTTAAGTGGTGTGGTTCTCACGTCGGCGGCCAACTTGACACTCATCTTCGTGGCATCCATCAGGCAGACGGCGGTGGAATCACGGTAACGGTCTATCACGAGGTAAGCTATGTGATTCCATCCCCGCCATATTTTGAGTCGTGTGTTTCCATATCAGTAGCACCTTCCGGTGTTACATACATTTAGGTGAGGTGCTGGTATGACTGGAATGTGGTATAATCGTGTATACTTGTTTGCATGTATTTTGTGTGTTATTGATAAACCTGCCTGTATTCCAAAATCAGTGCACTTTCATGGACATTGTAAATAATGAAAACCATCAGCATGTTCCTATTAAATTCAGTTCAATCATGTTTTATTTCACAATATATAAGATATATATGTTTAAAAAGTAAACAATAATATGAATATATTGTTCACTCAAAAGATAAGTGATGATTACATATTACACGATACAATGGTTATTTAAATGATGACAAGTGGGGGGGGGGGGGTGGCTGAAGGAAGCCAGCAAAGGAACGCTTGTGCAAACTGTGAAAATAAGGAATTTAACAGAGAAAAATAATGTAATTATGATAACGGAACAAAATGTGAATAACAAAAACAAGAACATAAACACTACAAACAGTGACAAAACCACGAGTTATAACAGACCGATCAGAGGGATATAAAGGTAACAAGGCAATAAAGAATGTTTGAACTAACATTTAAATGATCAAAAAAACGATATTTCAAAAGGGATTGGTCTAATCAATTCCAGATTATTGGCCCGAAATACCTGACACTCTGTACCTTGTTGGACTCTTGTAACGGCTAAAGATAAATTAAGTTTCTTTGCACAGTGGGAATGTGCTTAACATGATGAAGATAATGCATTATGGAAATAATTAAACATAAACGCAGCAACCTGGAACTTACCAATGTTTTGATGTGTAAAGTATTCATTATCTTAAAGATTGGGTTAGGGATTTGCAAGTCCATTACTTCCCTTCATTATCAATACCAAACGGTAGTTTAGTACTTACATGGTGTGTGAAGTCTGAGATCATACGTCATGAATTTGTTGTTTATGAGAAAACTAATAACGACATGTTACGTTACCAGAATGTTGTTCTTTCTGTGATTTCAATTTTGCTCAAATGCGAATCGCGGTTCCTGTGGCACCGTAGCAAGAAGACGGCGGCGCTCTGATTGGTCAATCGGCTATCCCTGCGCGACCTTGGCTAACGGCTGATTGCCATTTGGAACGGCAGCTGCACATTTGACGTCGCGGATTTTTTTAAATTTGCTCCTGAGACATGGAAAAAGAATGAAGTTAACCGTCCAGATTTTTAACAAAAACTAAATATTTTACCCCAAGTCTCTACTTGAGAGGTGTTATTTATATTATCTTCACATTGGATATGTTTCAGCTGATTTGATTCATATAGATGTTTTTGACGTGCAAATCAATAACCCAACTTTAACAATCGAAAAGATGCCCCAAAAGAAAATGGGTATATTTCCTTGCTAAAGATCTTTTTTTTTTAATTCACGGTCGTTAGTGATTCTAGAGCAATATATGCGTGTTTCTTGATGTTTAATTTCTACACCATATCGCTCAATTGTTTTCAACTAACTTTTCGCACGACTACACTATCAAATCGCAAATATAATACATATGACTGATATCCAGTGTAACTGACGCGTGTATTCCGCGTGACGGCACGTCCATGTCTGTTACTCCTGTCCGCTTCGCTGTTCCCCTCAAATTGTATGAAAGCAGGTAAAAACAATAAATTGAAAAATAAGTGTTATTGATAAACAAGCAATGAAATCAGTTAATTTTGTAATGCGTAATTTTCTCCTCCGCCAACAGTGTACGTCTCCGGGATGGCCCTAATTTTTGAATGGTCTAGCTATACTGTATGACACCAAGCTTCTGTCAAATTTCATTGAAAAAGTTTTTAATTCACCTACCTGAAATACCTATTGTATAGAATTTGACATCTACCCCCCCCCCCATACGCCAATTTTGTTGGGGACGTGTACATTTTCACGCTATAATTATTACGTCAGTTTGATAATCAGTGAAAAAACATTGGTTTTACACAATTCGGTGAATAACTTTTGAAGACCCCCCCCCCCACTATACACACACACACTCACAGTCAAACTTATTAGATAATACAAACAAAATCAAAATTGATAGAGAAATAAAAATAAAGAAGCCTTCTGTGATATTCTATTTTAATCAAAATTGTATAATTAATGAATTTTAACTTTCAACACCCTAACCCAGTCCTTTGCAAAACAAACTGAATGGAAATCTGCTGTGATATAAAAACACACACCATTTTTTATAATGATTTTGAATTTAAATAAGAATAACTGATGAATTACACAATCCTGTGTAGAAGTTTGCAAGCCCTCACCTGTAGTTTTATAAGGCTGAGTAATCAGAATCAAAAGAATTCCACGTGCACTCAATCATATCAATCAGAGCAATTTTGCAAAAACATGACAATAACTGTGATAACAAAAATCCATTGGTCAAATAGAAGTCCTCAGTAAATTAGACTTAACGTTTCGCCGTTAGTTGAATCCAGAAAATAAATTATTGTAAACATTACAATTCATTCTCTCTGCAAAGCATCAGATCGGTCAGGTGAATAAACAAAACTTCACGCAACTGTGCAGACTTCCTGTCTTTGCTAAATGAGTGAGAATGACATGTGCATCACATTCGGGATGCGATTGTAGAAGTATTTGTTAATTATTTGTAATTACCCGATATCTATATGATCGGAACCCAAGACAGTATATCTTTGTATTTCGTTCCATTTTTTTTTTATTCCTTCTTATCTGTGTTTCTTCATTCTTTTCTTCTTTCTTTTTTCTCTTGTCATATGTTTATTTAACATTATAGGAGCACATATCTCGAGACGACAGTATCGAGTACTCCATCCCACACATCAACCAGTAGTTTGTTCCTCAATGATGGAGATGGCTACCTCCAATGCATTGATCCAGAATTACACATGTAAAGAAAACATTTGAACAAACTATAATTCCTTTTAACTTACCATACGCGTATAGCGTACTATACGTACTATACGCGTATAGCGTATAGGAATTAGCTACGTACGTATGCAGTATCTATGATTTGACATTTTGTATAGAACATTTTTTTTTTCTGTGACAGTGCTTTGATAAATCTCAGGAAACTGTTTTTTTTTCTGAAATAAAATGTGCATCCCCATTGCCCTGGCAAAAAGTGATAGCCAGAAATTACACGAATATGACATGACAGGAAGTGACGCAATCGTCCAGACTTAACGTCCCGATTTAATATCTTAATGTCTTAATAACAATGATAATGCAAATACGTCTAATGATGATGATGATAATAAGAAAAAGACTGAGGGAGGAGGAAGAGAAGAAGGAGGAAGAGCAAGACAGGAGCAGGAGCAGGAGGACATAAGACATTCCCAGGCCCGTAGCGAGTAAATCGCATGGGTCTATTTCAATGTGAATGTATTTGATCCACAAGAAATTATCAAAAAAAATACACCCAAGAAAAAGAAAAAGGGTCATCTGTAGAGAATAGAATAATTGCACAATCAGCTCTTCGTCAAAGGTTAATGCTGGTATTCGATGTTAGTTTTATTTTGAAGATTAACGAAGGAATTAGGTAATAAACGGATAAAGTAAGAAAGTAAAGACAGACAGGTAAAAAAAAATGGAAAGAGGGAGAAATAAATCCACAAAGGAGAAAACTGAGCAAAAAATAATAAAGAGCAGAAAAAGCACAACTAGAAATGAAAGAAGAACTGGCGTGGCGAAATTTATGATTTGGTGAATTTCATTTTAATCTTGACGACACTACGTAACAGTGACATTGTGGAATCCCTATTAAAAATAAATGTATTATATTTACATATAATCGACACATCAGTCTATGGGGAAAACTGGAATGGTTGCTCAATGATTTTTTTTTTTATTTTTTATAATCGTTTTGAACTGCAATTTTTTCAGGGGCTTCATTTTTAGATGCTTTCATTTTGTTCATTTTGTTTTGGAAACATTGTTTTACGATACATTCAACTAAATATATGCTTTGTTTCTCAATATCACATTAACCCTTTACACGCCAAATTGATTTTGGGGGGATAATAATGACAATTGTTCTTTTCATATTTTCTTTGAATTTTGCTTTGCCTATTAGAGTATGGAAAATGGTAATTTTTCTATAGATTTTACTAGCACATTGGCATTGTTTTATTGTCTTCTGTACAAATTTGAAGACGAAAAATAATTATTACAATTGTTCAATTTAATTGTACAGATGCAACATTCGCGCGCAAAAAGGGTTTATGTCTTTGTTTGCTTTTGTTCCATCACAGACTAGCTATGACGTCATGAAAACATCCTGTCGACAAGAACTGAAGCAACGAACCATGACGTCAGTCAACCTAACTCAAGCATCGTCTTCTTATGTTCTTATTAAATTTTCAAGTATAAAATCTGTGTATCTTGATTGTGGCTTCTCTGCCAGGCAGTAACTCCTTGTGAAATGTGAAAAACTTCTGCTGCAGTATAAGTAATACCGAGAAACAAAACGTAATTCTATTGATATTTGTTGGATTATTGTGGATGCAACTACGTCAGAGCTGCTTTAATCAATTTGTAATATAGAGCAGTTTATATGTATATGCCAGTGTTGTAGTCAAGGCCCAAACACTCAAGGCCAAGGCCAAGGCCCAGGCCAAGGCTTCAATGTCCAAGGCCAAGGCATGGACACCCAAGGGAAATGCCAAGGCATGAAACCGCAAAGCCCAAGGCCAAGGCCAAGGCATTAATAAAGAAATGAAGGAGGGTGACGCGTGCTGAAAAATGCATAAATACATAAACTTTGGCATTAAACGTGATGTTTATTCTGAAGTCAATTTAAGTATCTATTACCTGTAAAACAAGCATTACATGCGAATACCCAAATCATATTTTAAATAGAGCAAATATGCATCGAAATGAGCTTCCCACAAGATTATGACTATGTATATTACAAGTTATTATTGATACACTATCAAGCCTGAAGTGTCACTTACACTAATACCAAATGTACATCTGTACGTTGAAGTATTTTATTTTGTTTGCTTTCTAGCGCCGCGTCTGAACTACATTTGTATGTAAAATAATAGTGTAAAGTTTTTTTTTTGTTTCACTTAACGGTTCAGAGCAAGAAGCAGATGCTCATTGTGGCAATCAGATGCATACAGTTAAATAATTATGACTAAAGATGATTATAGATTAAAAAAAAAAACACGTTTGACATTTGCAGGCATAATACCCGGGATAATACCATGAACTTAGAATGGTTTCAAAAGTCTTTCATATCGGAACAGGCTTTAAAAGTTTCTCCTTAATTCCTGGAAACCAGAGTAAATAATACCACCTGCACTGTACACAAGGTGAAACAATAACTAAACTGTATCTCCACGACTCCACCTGACATTTGCTAAACTTTAGAAAGTATAATATTTGAAAAGCATGATAATGAAACATTGTTCTGGTCTTTGCTGAATACCCTCATATAGTCCCTCTCAGTCTCCAAGCAAAAGAAAGAAAGGAAAAGATTAGTTTTGACAAGAAGAAATACGCTGACAGTGTAATACATTCAGTGATTTCTATAATTTACCCCAGGACCCCAACATAATGAAATAACGTGTATTATATTTCAATTTTCATGATTCCAAAAAAGGAAGAAAGAAAGAAAGGAACTCTTTAACAATGTATGAAATCATTATGCCAAACAAATCACAAAAATGCTAATTTGTGTTTGATAAAAAAAATGATACCTTTATCTGCAGAAAGACCTGAGTATACTTTCCCCTCATAAGGATAAGTTGCCTTGATAGGCCCATAACAACGTCCTTTCTACATATTCAAGATCTGCTCGCATCTAAGAAACATGATTTGTAACATGTTAGCAGACAGATGTGCATGATGTGGTCCCCATGACTGACACACGCTCAAAAGGGGCACTGTCATTATCATTGTTGTTATCATTAGTAGTACATGTAGAAGTAGCAGTAGTAATAATAATAATAATAATAATAGTAGTGGTAGTAGTAGTAGTAGTAGTAGTAGTAGTAGTACATGTAGTAATAGCAGTAGTAGTAGTACTTTAGAAGTAATAGTAGTAGTGGTAGTAGTATCATTATTATTGTTGTTTTGTTGAGAATTTTGCTTTTGTAGTTTTGTAATTATCATCATCTTCTAATATTAACCCCAAATTTTGTAATACACCCGTACATGAATGTTCAAGTCATATACTGCACAATAAATCCAAAATAGTCACAATTATTCTTGAAAAAAGTACAAAAATTCAAAATGCCTTGAAAATGCCTTGAATTTTCTGGAGATTTTCAAGGCCAAGGCATTGAAGTCCAAGTGAGTGCCAATGCCAAGCAATTTTTCATGGTTCCCATAGTACATATGCTCTCGGCGCCGACAAATGCTCCAGACGACAAATTGCTCCCGACTTAATAGCGACCAAATGCTCGCGACATTTGCTTCCGCGACAAAATGCTCCGGCGAGATTTGCTCCAGCGTCGACAAAGTGCTCCGGCGACATTTGCTCGCGACAAATGCTCGCGCGACATTCTCGCCTCCGGCGACCGACACTTTAGCCTCCGACGATATTTTACTCCGGCGACAAATTGCTCCGGCGACTTTGCTCCGGCGACAAATTGCTCGAAGGTGCGACAAAATTGCTCCGGCGACAATTCCTCCGAAGCGTGCGACAAATGCCTCCGGCGACAATGCCTGCTTAAGTGCGACATTTGCTCCGACGACATTTGTCCGGCGACATTTGCTCGGCCCGACGCACTAGTTTCCTAAGGTGCAACAATAGTTTTTAAGGCTTGCGACAAATGCTAGGCGACAATTTGCTCTGGAGACAATGCTCCGGCGACATTTGCTGGACGGTGCAATTTCTCGCGGCCGACACAGTTCGTTAGTGCGTGCGATAACTGCTCCGGCGACATTTAGCTTCCTAAGTATTGACCACAATTGCTCACTACGACATATTTGCTCCCAAGTTACGACATTTGCTCAACGGTGACATAATTATGTCTTTTCCCGGCGACAATACGCTCCCGGCGACATTGCTCCTACGACAACATTGCTCCCTACGACATATTGCTCCCAGTGACAATTGCTCCTTAGCGACGATTTGCTCGTTGACAATGCGTTCAGGCGAACATTGCTCCGACATTTTGCTTTTTAAGGTGTGACAACTTCGTCAGCGTTCATCCGACCGCCGCTATCGCTATAACGACCCACCCCCCCCCCCTTCCCCTCCCCTCGTCCCGGTCCTTCCAGGATATCGCCCCCCCCCCCGCCCTCCCCCCCCCCCCCCACTCCCTGTCTTGATTGACCGCGCTCGAGCGAACGCGTTCAAACCACAACTTTCGTTCCATCAATTGCATTAATACACGTAACATCGATGGTTTCGGTCCTTGAACGGCGTCTCGATCGATCCGCTCGCTTGCGCGGTCAATCAAACTGTCGCTAACTATAGCGATACCGCACGGTTCGGCGGATGAACGCGACGGAAGTTGTCGTCCAATCGACAATTTCTTCTTACATCTTTTGCTATTGGCCTGTTTTCTGCACTTATTGAGCTCATCCCGCCACACTTCCCTCATGCATCGTTTTCCTCTCGTATTACATCCCTCGTCTCCACTTCTCATTTTATTTCGATACCTCTCCCTATCAATAATGAATTTAAATTTTCCACAGTTTTGTGAACCCCTCTACCTCCCCATAATTACTGCTCGCTCGGCTCGCTTTTGGTACCCTTCGACTTCATATTCCTTCCATCTGGGTTTTCCCACCCTCTCCGCAGTTTTGCGAGAAGTATTTATGCACGATAATACGATGTAGTTCACAGTACACAGTTCAATCTTTGACTTTGAATTATTTCTTACACAACAAGGTGTCACACTCCGCCTAACCTAATGTACTTTAATGAAGATTACTTTAAGGAGATCTCATAACTTGCTCCATTACTAGGTCTGCGTTAACAACTAATATCTGCTGTTCAATTTGAAAGACATTTAAAGTACACAACAACTGTAAACAGATTATGAAACATGCATTGATAGTATAGTTACATTAGTGACAATTTTTGTTGTTATGGTGGTTTGAAAGACGATATCAATAAATCAGGTTTATTTGTATTCATGCCTTAATTTTTTTAACTTTGTAGGGTTCAGATTTTGCTCAATATCCAACCCCTGTCACGAAATTAAAACTCGCTACAGAAATGAATGGTGTGTGTGAGGGTGTCGTGTTATGAGATTCCCCATACAAGAGCATTACGACAATGCTTCATGGATAACGTGAATAAAGTCTTTCAGCCTACCTTTACTAATGACAATCATTAATAAAGCATCCTATATCCACCTGCGCTGTGTAGAGATTGGCCCGATACCATGTTTCCTAACTCGGACGTTGCGTCGCTTCAGACCGCCATTTTGCATATTTGTGTGGGCTGCGGCGCACTACAACACACACTCTCACAACACCATCATCTGATTTCTCATGTAATTAGGACACTTGTCGTTGATTACAGGCGGGTTGCGATATGAGCAAACATTCTTCGAACCCTAACTGTTTTAATACTCAAGCACTGAATGTACATTAAACTGATATGATTTAGAATATTTTATTCTAAACCACCTCAACACAAAAATGTTTCAACCCTATTCTCTGCGTGTACTATACTCCATGTCCGCCTTATTACTCTGATGCTACGAGTTTATGTG
>JZLH01S0107948.1:27732-40243 GCA_001188425.1 Eucidaris tribuloides | reverse complement strand
TTGTATCATCATATAAATTACAGTGATTTTGCGCCTTATTTTACTTTAAGAATATTGTGGAAATGCAAAAGGTTAGTTATAGATCTAAATGGTATAGCTGAAGGTTTTGCTGAATAAACTTAATTTTACTTTATGTTTACTATACTATAAGTCACAGCATTGGAGACAAATTATTCCCCAGCATGCATTATAAGCAATTATATATAACGGTCCCGCGGTTGTATTAAGTTTTGCATTCAAAAGTATAGAGTATTATGAATTTTCAGAAAAGTCGCTGACACCCTAATAGAATAGTGTGATAAATGAAAATAAGAGCTGCTTAACCCTACCCCCCCCCACGAGAAATGGTAAAATTACTGCTACATGTATTTATTATTTCACATATTACTGAATGATTTGCTTACGTCCTCTCGTCACACCACCACCAACAACACCACTTCCAGGACCATCCTCCTCCTCTTATTCCTCCTCCTCATCCTCCTCCGCCTCCTCCGCCTCCTCCTCATCATCTACATGGTCATTTCATCATCATATGGAATACTTACCGTACGCAGGAAAAGCGCATTCAAATGTTGCAATAACAGAGCACTCTGGAGTATCGCCTGGATAAAAGTATCGCCAAAATAGGAGGGTGGGGGAAATAGAGAGGTTGGCACACAAAAAATGGCAAAATAAACTAATCATTTTATGTCATTCTCTGTAACTAAGACAAGTGGTATAGTAAAAAAAAAAAAAAAAAAAACAAGTAGCACGGACCGCGAAAAATGAAAGTTTCGCGTGCAACCCACCCACTACACTCGTGCAAACTTCGACCACCGATACGGATGGTAGAATAACCCTATAGAACAACGCTAGGTACCCTGTAGTAGTCAAATGTGTAACAACCTTAAAAGATATAGGCCTTAAAACCGTTAAAGAATCCGCACTTCACCAGAAATATGTCGAAAAATAAAGAATTAATCTGAACTAAATAATTTGTTATAGTCTTACGAGCTGTTCGTAATGAAATACTGCCCAAGAAATCATGATACGAGACCACATTAGTAGATCAACCTCCAGCTCCAGTTTGCAGGCCTGCGATATTATTTTCAGTACATGACCCTTGACGTGACCGTCACATTAAATGCGAAAAGTGGTAAATCACGTCACATTAATAGTAGGGATGGCCCAGAAGAGATGGCATACACCTGCCCAATGTTCAATTTCGTTGCATATGCATGCAGCCAGAAATGGTCTTAATCGTGTAAATAACCGAGTTAAGATTCTTTTTTCAACTAAAATGGTGATGCCCCTGGTTGGCATCGATTTTGAGTAAGGCGTTTGACTCCGACAGACCATCTTTTCTGAGGCCAATGTTGATTCGCCGAAAAATGCGACTTGCTTTAATCCAGTGGTCATCGCCGGACGCGCAAAATAATTCTCTAAATGAAGCGCTCGGCGAATGTTGACAGACAAAGATCATAATGCCCTCCCTATTTGTTATTGAGCATTTATTCTAATGTATTGTTATTCATCGCACGCGCTCCTGAGACAGCAAGAAATATCCTTTCGCAAAGGACGCTGTTTGTTGAAATAGGGTGGGCGACATTTGATAAGCGAACACTTGTGCGCACACAAAAGTACCTAGGATCACTAAACGCCATACTTTAAAACCAATAATCTTATATCACTTTGTTGAACAAAGAATCTTTGCTAAACCATTAAAGCAAAAACACATGACATTTTGTCTATGATGTTGAACCGAAATTTAACAATCGCCAGGTGTTGCAATTCTTTCTGAGGCCTGTAAATCGATCCCGGTAAAGTAGTTGTTTTCTTTAGAATCAAATTTTCTTTCCTGTAACAAGTAAAAATGGTTTATATTTTTATTTGGCGTTTGTTAAAATAAATGGTATAATCCAGTGGTTAATATGTTTCTAAAAAGTAATTATCCAATAAGAAAATCGCCATAATAATTTCTTCTTACAACGACTAATTAAAAATGTTAAAGCTACACTATAACATTTCAATATGGAAAAATGTTAGAATACATATCAAATTAATCAAGGTGTGAAACACGACTAGGTATTATTAAGACCCGAAAGAACCTTCACGACTTGATAAGGGATATGTCATCAATATAATTTTGTTGGGAAAGAAATGTTCTTAGACCCATAAAAAAAATGATGTTGAAGGAAATTAATGACTATAAGCCTCCTCATATCGCTCCTGGGCTTGTATAATCTCGCGATAAAGTGATTCTTGTTAAGTTTAGTTTATTCTATTAGTTTCATAAGTAAGTGCTAAAAGATTTATTTCAAATAACGACAGTTTGTTAAAAATAATTATATAGTTAGTAGTTAACTATAGTTGTCCATTAAGTAGTTGATAATATTCTGGAAATCAACCATGCATAATTTTCTTCCCACTAAAATTTCTAAAGGTTCGAGGTAATATATTAGTATATTGATATACATTATGAGATGAGGTATGTTTAGCCCCGGTAACATTTAGATTTGAGAAGGGAAGCACACGGCTCTTAAGTTGAACTGAGATTTCCAAATAAGCATTATTAACTCATTGTTCCTTTGAGAATTAAAAAGAACTGGTTGTGGATTCTTCAAATAGTGCTACCAGCCAGTTATTAGGAAAAACGGTGGAGGAAAGCTTGTTTCCACGCACAGTGGAGGTACAAGGCTCATAATAAGGGACAAGTTACCGTGTATTGTTAAAACTAGCCAAATTATTCGATGACAATATTTAAAATATTATATTTTAAGTCGAAGATGATATTATTTATTCTGTTGACAGGTCGAACATCCTTTTAATTCTTGACATTCCATGAATGACACAGGTACGTCTTCGCCATACAAATGAGACATGGAAGAGTATTATAATCGCTTGCTGATTCTTCTGTCTTTAAATTCATGATTAGTGAAATTATTATCGTACTTATGTAGTCGCTATAAGATTGTCGTAAAACGGTGGATGTCTGCCGAAATTCTCATGATAATCACAGACCATTTCAACGCAGTATCCAAATGAAATAATTATATAACAAATATATATGTACTATCGCTTAACATAATAGCGTTAATGGTGTTAAAGGGGGTATATCAGAGTAAACATTATGAAATACAAGTATTGCATGGTCTGTAGGAACGAATATTGGGAGTGCATTAGAGTTCAAAGATTCGTCATTCCCAAACACGACTCATTGTATGTATCTGAATGAAAGGGTGGTTTTTTAAATACAAATTGCGCAGGTTTATGATCTTTAGAACAAGAACCCGTCGAAAAAGACTTCCGGAATAATATACCATCGAAACTACAGGAGTGGATCTCCGAGGCTAAGAAGGATACTGTTTGTAAATTTGTTTTACTATAGGGAGAATCAAGCTTAAATATATCTTAATTTATATCATGGATGATAAAAATAAGCCCCATGCAATAGAGAGCCACACAGCAGGTTTCCGACCACAAGTGAGATTGACATTATTTATGTTAGAATGAGGTCAACGTCAGTTTGACTACAAAATTCAACCGAGTTATAGCTTCAATATTGAGGGACACGCCAATCATTCATTTTACCTTTTTAAGGACAAATAGAAGCCTTTATTGTAACTTATTCGACTGTGTTTTGACGTTATTGGTCAGCCTGTAAGTATCTCGCCAAGCCCATTTCCAGATTTGTGTCAAGAAACTTAAATAAATAAAGACTCGTCTGACTGCAATTTCTATATTCTCCATGATATAAGTTTCACCTTCGATAATCACTCTCTACTTCGTGATTTCGTGACAATAGTCTTGTGCCAGTATGTAGACTTATACTGATGTTTATGATTGATCATACATTTTCATATTGCACTAATCGAATACGTCATACTGGCAAACTTAATCGGCGTATAATTAATTAAAATGTAGCAAACGCGATGCCAAAATTAAGAAAACGAGTGGTGCAGTTTTTCAAAAAAAGTCCAAGTATACTTGTTTTCATAAAGTAGTGGCTTGAATATTTCCAAATTTACATAATTTGAATTAGAATAATTACATTAATTATCGCTGCCCATCTCCTTACTCATTATAAACGATCAATTTTTTCTATCAAAATACACTACATATTGGATATCATACCACTTACATCAGTTACATTATGGTTCCAGTCATATAGATTTTTACGGGAGAATAAATGACCAGAACTTTGACCGAAATTGTTTTTTTTTTTTTTTTTGGTTTCAGTACAGTGGGGTTTCGAAACGTGACCAATTTTTCCGCAAACAATTAGCCATTAACTAGTTGATTTTTTAAATGCATTCAATCTGTTCTGTGATCACTTTGAATAACGATCCAGATTGTTTCCGGCTATTTTGAAACTATTTCTCATTGTTAGACAATTTTCTTCTAAATATGACCCAGCCAATGGGATTCATGCGTTTTTACGACTCACACTTAAAGTACATTATTTCAGCTAACCTTCCACAGTTATGTAACGAGAAAACATGCATAACAAACATTCAGTGACTGTGTACGAATTGTCTTAAAAATCTCCGGTGCATGTACCATTGCTTTGTAAAGTTTTTTTTTTGAGAGAGGTGATGCCTTTATGAAGTAGTTATAACTTTCACATAAGGTATATTTTAATCACCTCAAATATGCCTCCCTCAAGTTCCTGTGCAAGATAAATGAAACAAAGTAGCAATTAATCCACCTCATATTTTTAAAAAAATAATTATGAAACCAGTCTAATCATGTTAGATTGAAGAATTATAGGAATAATAGGCCAAATGTATTGACAATAAATTCCAAGTGGAGTGTATTATATGTAATCGAATGGAATTGTTATTTGCTCTTTAATCATTCAATTAAAGGTATTAAAATGACAATATATTGCATAATAATTTCAGCGGCGGTTGTTAAATCTGTATCTTCCATGACCACAACTTGGAGTAAATACCAGTATTACGTACGCAAATGAAAAAGAACTGAGAAAATTCCTGTCAAAATTTGTATGGTTGTTTCTTGTGAAATGGTAATCATTTAACCATGAATGTAGTGATTCCACTATTCTATTTACTATTCAAAAATAATAATCTGGTAAATATTTTGCAGGCAACCGGGTAATTCAGTAAACAATCAGTGTGGCAAATTGTACGTAACGCTTGAGTGTAAATATATTCTTATTTTGGAGATACTACATTATCAAAAATAATCCAAAGCAATATAGTGTCAATGTCCGCTAACAAAGACCTTTGAGAAAACCCTACAAGAAATATTATTTTCTTTGGGGAGGGGTATTTCATCATTTCTTTAAAAACTTCACGCAGGTCAATACGTTAGATGTTAAAGGCAAAGTTGGCAGTAAATTTTGTCATCGATTTTTAAAGGAAAAATGATGACTTACAGGAAGAGATTTATATAGTCCGTGAACTGTGTTAGCCTTTATACCTTAATAAGGCCGTGACAGCGTTGACAAATATGGAGTGCTGATTATGTGTGTTATGATTAAAATAACTCCTTTTCAAGGAACAAAATGCCTTACAATTTTTTTAAAACCTACATCATGGAATTCCAAGAGGTGTCCTCTTATTCTCAAAGAAATATGCCTTAAAACTGATTCACAGTTTATGAAGGTACATTATAACGGTTTTGTCTATCCCCAATATGGGTCAATAACTAAAAATCATAATTAAAGAAATTTTTTTTCTTTGTTTACAAATTGCAAAAAAAAGACGATTCTTCTACAATAAATTCCCTTAATTTGGAAAAGCGCATAGAATATTTAGAATTTTTGTGTGACCCCAGCAGATGATTTGTTTGTTTCTTTTTCTCTAAAACGTGGCATTCTTTACCCGAATCTTGGGCATTGGTTAGGTGAAACACGTTCTTTCAATCATGACAACTTAACAGTGGTACGTTTTAATGAAATGAAATTAAAACTGATTCAATACAGAAGATGTAAATAAAGATTCAAATAACTTTCTTTAATTTAAAATAGATCTCCATTTACTCGCATCACTTAGCACTTACTGAACAGTGGATGAACCATGTTGAACATAAAAACCAACAAAATCGCTTACCCAGATTATACAAAACAGAAAGAGAACCCTAAAGGTACGTTGTTTTCTCAAACATCATGCGGCATTTTTTTTCTTTGATGGTTAGAACATCTCTTTCCCCAACAAAATTTATAATTGATATCCCTATCAAATCTTGAATGGATTCGATATTAAATACCTCATCTTACACTGTAAATTTCGATATGCATTCTTAAACATTTCCCATGTAAATTGTATAGTGTAGCTTCAAACCTTTTGACATTCGTGAAGGAAATTAATTACGCCGATTTCCAGAACATATACAATCATACTTATAGAACACATTAAAAACTGAATTATCGCAAATCATTTTAACACAGGCAATTAAAATAAAATCAATATTTGCCTTACTGGAAAGAAAATTTGAACTAAAGAGAACATAATCCCTTTACCGAGATCATTACAGCCCAGAGCGAGTGCACACTGCGATTGTTAATTTCTTCTAAATCATAGACAAAATTTCATTGTTTTTTGCTTAATCGTAGAAAATTCTTTTTCGAACAAAAATGAATAATTATTACTTGCTTTAAAATTATCGCGTTTGATCCTAGGTCACTTTTGTGGGCAATGTCGCTTATCAAATTCGCCCACTTTTTTCAACAACAGCGTTCCTT
This sequence comes from Eucidaris tribuloides, assembly GCA_001188425.1. NCBI lineage: Eukaryota > Metazoa > Echinodermata > Echinoidea > Cidaroida > Cidaridae > Eucidaris > Eucidaris tribuloides. The sequence continues at coordinate 33,555 of JZLH01S0107948.1, read as the reverse complement.
GCGAAGATATTCCTGCCGTCGGCAGGCGTGCGATAGATAAACAATATATAGATATAAATCTCAATTAACAAAAGGAGGCATTATGATCCTTTGTCTGATCAACCATGGCACGCTTCTTGGAGAGAATATTTTGGGCGTCCGGCGATGACCACCGATTTAAGCAGTCGCATTTTCGGGAACAACTTGGCTCAGAAAGATGGTCCTAGGATCCAAACGCCTTACTCAAAAATCGATGAACGAGGGTACCATTTTGTGTGAAAAAGAATGTTCTAACTGGTTATTACAGTATTCAAGCCATTGCTGAGGATATGGAAGAAATAACAATGCAGGTGTATGCATTCTCTCTTGCCATCCTATAAATATGTGATGTATGCACTTTCGCCTTTAATCGTGAGGTCAGCAAGTGGGGTCATGTATGAAATATATCATGGCAACTGGAAGCTGAGGTTGATTCTAATGTTTGATATGATTTTCGGGTAGATTCATCACGAACAGCTCAAGATATAACTAAATTATTTTATATATAATTCTTTATTTTCGATATTTCTGGTGAAGTGTTCCTATTAAGTTAAGGGCCTATTATCTTTTTAAGTGATACCACAATTTGCTATACAACGTACCTAGCGTTGTTCATATAGGTTATTCTACCATCCTATCAGGTCAGAATTCGAGATGTAGTTGGTGGGTTGCCACGAAGTCACTTCCAGCCGTTTTGTCAAGAACTGCTCCCGTACTATAGGGAATTTACTGATTTCGAAGCTTTGCCAAACTCTGACCATGCCCCTTTCACAGTTTTTTTGTAAACCGCTTACCATGCAACCAATGTAAACTCTCAGGTTAGATGCTGACTATTTTGATTTCCTCGTGTCTGATCCTTATAGAAAACAGAACGTCGCCCAACTACTACACTTATATACATTTTCACGGTTATTTTGTTGAACTGCTTGTAGTGGTTGTCATTTATGGCACAGTCACACCTTGACGATTTAGCCAGCGTATGCCTGACGTGTCAAATTAGGGGTAAAACGCTGGCATACGCTGAACTTTCATTTTTTTCTGTTTGCACTTTTTGACGTATACATAGCGTACTCATAACGAGTTGGACGTACGCATAACGTATAACTTATGTAGAACGTTTCGATAAGTTATAGATAACTTATACCAACGAATGTTTGTTGTGTTGCCGACGTTCACAACTTATGCCCAACGATACTCTAACTTACCCCTAGCGTGGGGTAGCGTATCGCCAATGATCACTTGTAGTAGCCAATAAAATACAAAAACTGGATCACAAACTAAATGTTCTTCCACCCAAGAGTAATACAACATGTAATCTGAGAAATAGCAAACCCTTGTGTCTTCCTAGATGTAAAATTAATAGATAAAAGACTAGTTTTATCCCGTGGTGTTTCTATAATTTACAATAAGTGCAATATTGGGTATGCTTTCCACTACAGTGTATCCTATATTTCTTTTGTAATTTCCAATTTCCCCCTTTTCATTCTCCCTCACTCGCTCTTTTTCCAAACTTTCATTTCTCTGACCTTCTTTATTGACATTATTTTCTTTGGAAAGCAATTCTGTTAACTGTAATAAGAATGACGTTGATTCATATGTTGAATTTGATTTAAATTAAATCATTTGTTAATTGATTAGTTGTACTTTGATGATTGACTTTGATCCCGTGTCTTGCAAGCATTTAAATGGTACCCAAAATGTGCATAATAATAATAATAATAGTAATTATAATGCGTTGCTGTTATATACCCTCCCTACTCAAAAGTATTGCAACATACAATATAACGCATACATTTTACGTTGAGGGGGTCTTTCTAAAATGATAACCTAACTCCGTTTATTATCATAAAATTACAATTTTTTTTTAAAATAAATCAATGAATATACTTTCTCGTTCCTTCTCCAAGGCGGAGAGATTATCAAATGCAAGCGCGCCCACGACAGAGGGGATGGAACATAAATTTTAACTTTTTTTTTGCTCCCCGTACGGGTGGGGTGTGACCTCCTATCTTCATAAGATAGTGGTAAGGAGGAAACGCGCCATATTTTAGATAAGACCTCTTCAAGATATAATTTCTTACTCTTTTTCTATTGTAAACATCTTAAAATTTACTGTCATGAGACTTCTCGGTACACTGGATACAATGATACGAAGAAAAAGCCATCCTCTTTTATGAGTAGCCTTATCCTCCTTGTCACTGTCTTATGAAGATACGAGGTCACTTTCGTCTTCGAGGGGTGTGGTCATCTTTCTGAGACCCCTTCAGAGGAACACATTGACATTTTTTGTTTGCCTGAAGTATTTCCAAACCATTAAAACCGTTTCATTGGTAATCTGAAACCGAATTACGACGCTAGTGTTAATTAACACCCCACCCCTACGGGGAGCAAAAAAGGGGTTATAATTTATGTTCCATCCCCTCTGTCGAGAGCGCGCTTGCATTTGATAATCTCTTCGCCTTGGAGAAGGAACGAGAAAGTATATTCATTGATTTATTTTTTAAAAAATGTAATTTTCCAATAATAAACTTCATTAGGACATCATTTTAGAAAAACCCCTTCAACGTAAAATGTATGCGTTATATTGTATGTTGCAATACTTTTGAGTAGGGAGGGTAGTGAATTTTTGTCACTACTATTTCACCATTATCGAAAAAACGTGCAATATCTATATCATAATTCTCCTCTTTCTTCTCTTCTCTTTTTTTCTTTATCCACTCCCTCCTGTCATGTTCCTGTTATGTTTTTTGTTGCATCCCCCCCTCTTTCTCCTTTTTTTTATTTTGCCTATCCCCTCCCCCTTTTCCCTTTCCCCTTCCAACCAATTTGTCTGTTCCACTTTTCTCTCCTGTTCTTTTTGTTATTAATATTCCTTTCACATTATTTGTGCGTATGTTTGCTTGTTTGTGTGTTTGTGTTTGTTTATATGTATTTGTGTGTGTTTGTATGTGTATGTGTGTGTTTGTATGTGTGTGTTTGTGTGTGTTTGCGTGTGTGTTTTGTTTGTGTGTGTTTGTGTGTGTGCGTGTTTGTGATTGTTTATGTGTGTGGGTGCGTGTTTGTATGTGTGTTTGTGTGCGCGATTGTGTGTATGCATGTTTGTGATTGTTTGTTTGTGTGTGTGTGTGTGTGTGTGTGTGTGTGTGTGTGTGTGTGTGTGTGTGTGTGTGTGTGTGTGTGTGTGTGTGTGTGTCGTGTGTGTGTGTGTGTGTGTCGTGTGTCGTGTGTGTGTGTCTACTACGTGTTTGTGATTGTTTATGTGTGTGGGTGCGTGTTTGTATGTGTGTTTGTGTTGTTGTTGTGTGTGTGTGTGTGTGTGTGTGTGTGTGTGTGTGTGTGTGTGTGTGTGTGTGTGTGTGTGTGTGTGTGTGTGTGTCTGTCTGTGTGTCTGTGTGTCTGTGTCTGTGTCTGTGTGTGATTTCCACACATTTATTTTCACCGGAAACCATCCCTGTCTTACTGTAGATTATATATGCTAAAGTTTGACGAAGAATTTCTGTGTTTACATTGATTTGAATCATACCTGTTTAAAAATTAATTTACTATGTTAATCTGTACCTGAGATTTTTGTGTTTACGCTGTTTACACATTAATTTCTTAACACCCCTTTATTTCCAACTTTGTTTTTTCGCAGAAACTTCCCTTTTTTGATATTTTTATTTTCATTTCTAATGTCTATCACATTTTTCCACCTGTGTTAATTATTCAGATGTATACAAGATTTTGGTGTAAATTATGTGTATTTTACTCATACCAATGGTTGTAATTGTCATACTTTGTATTTTTAATCCTACTCTTTGAGTTCCAATTTTGTGAATAAATATATAAATAAGTAAATAAATAAGTAAATAAATAAATGAATAAATAAATAGATAAATAAATAAATAAGTAAATAAATAAATAAATAAATAAATAAATAAATAAATAAATAAATAAATAAATATAAAAAGACTACGCTCCACGATTCCAATCATAACCGCACTAGACTTCGCAATACGAACACCACTCTACCAACATCTACGTCATGCTAAAAAAAAAAACTGAAGATCCCTGCCTAGACATTATCGTGACGTATTTCGACTTATGAGCAACTTACAAATAACGCGTGTGGACGTATGTCAACGACAGCGTAACTTACCTACAAACGTATGCCCCGCGTATGCGGGACGTATGATTATACGTTGGCATACGTCGAAAAAATATTGTGCCTGCATAAAATTTTTCGACGAACTCGTCGGACTACAATGTATTCCAGCGTGCTTCAGCGTACACATAACTTATAAAAAACTTATACAGAACTTACCCATAACTTATTGAACGTATGACAACGTATTCGCAAATTTTTCATACGTCGGCATACGCTGACTAATTCGTCGAGGAGTACCCAGCGTGCTTCAGCGTGCACATAACTTACACAAAACTTACCCATAACTTATTCAACGTATGACGATGTATTCGCCAAATTTTTCATACGTCGTTATACGCTGGCTAAATCGTCAAGGTGTGACTGTGCCATTAAAGGCACAGTCACACCCTGACGATTTAGCCAACGTATGCACAACGTATCAAATTAGGGGTAAAACGCTGGCACACGCTGAACTTTGATTTTTTTCCGATTTGCACTTTTGGACGTATACATAGCGTGCTCATGACGAGTTGGACGGACGCATAACGTATAACTTATATGGAACGTTTCGATAAGTTATAGATAACTTATACCAACGAATGCTTGTCGTGTTGCCGACGTTCACAACTTATGCCCAACGATACTCTAACTTACCCCTAGCGTAGGGTAGCGTATCACCGACGATCACTTGTAGCAGCCACTAAAATACAAAAACTCGATCACAAATTAAATGTTCTTCTCCCACATATAATCTGAGAAATAGCAAACTCCTGTGTCTTCCTAGATGTAAAACTAATAGATACACAAGAATACCGTGGTGTTTTTATGATATACAATAAGTGCAATATTGTGTATGCTTTCCACTATCATATATTTCTTTTGTATCTTCCAATTTCCCCCTTTTCATTCTCCCTCACCCGCTCTTTCTCCAAACTTTCTTTTCTGACATTTTTGTTGTCATTATTTTCTTTGGAAAGCAATTCTGTTAACGGTAATAAGAATGATGTTAATTCATATGTTGAATTTGATTTAAATTGAATCATTTGATAACTGATTGATTATACAAATGTACTTTGATGATTGACTTTGATCACGTGTCTTGCAAGCATTTAGATAGTACCCAAAATGTGCATCATCATCATCATCATCATCATAATAATAATAATAATAATAATAATGATAATAATAAAAATAATAATAATAATAAGAATAATAATAATAATAATAATAATAATAATAATAATAATAACAATAATCATAATAATATAATATTAATAATAATAATAAGAAGAAGAAGAAGAATAATAAGAATAATAATAACAACAATAATAATATAAATCATCATCATCATCATCATCATCATACTACTACTACTACTACTACTACTACTAATAATAATAATAATGCGTTGCTTTTATATAGTGAATTTTACGTCACCATTATTTCACTATTATTATTATCAAATATCTTCTCTTCTCTTTTTTCGTTATCCCCTCCCTCCTGTCTCTACACTTTATGTTCCTGTTGCTTTCCTCCTCTTTCTCTTTTTTCCTTTCCCGCCCCCTTTTCCCTTTCCCCTTCCATCCAATTTGTCTGTTCCACTTTTCTCTCCTTTTCTTTTTGTTATTAATATTCCTTGCACATTATTTGTGCTTATGTTTTGCTTGTTTGCGTTGTTT
>JZLH01S0107941.1:0-11166 GCA_001188425.1 Eucidaris tribuloides | reverse complement strand
ATCCGCTAGCTGATGGCCTGCTGATGGTTACATTTCCCAACATTTGACTTATTGTGTACTGCAGATGGCTATCGGATGGCAATTCCACATGCAAGTTAAATACTATTGGCAAGCCATCCGCTGGCACAATGGGTGCACAAACATGTAACGACTAACGGCAAATGTTATGTGTGATAGGCCCCCTATACATGCATACTACCAAATGATAAGAAGAAACCTAATTCAAATTCAAACTGTTGCACTTCAGTGTGACCTCTTACACAAATTGGTTCAGAACGATAATGATGATTTCAGGGGATAAGCCCCCAAAGTTGCCAAAAAAAAAAATGCTGAATGTAATGACTGTATAATGCTGGATTTGCATATCTCTAATATTTTCTGAATGACATCATATTTTCACTCATTTTGTTTTTAAAAAGGGCAAATTAATTCTATTCCCCAGTTTTCTTTTACTGGATCCAAGTAACACCTTCTAAAATATGCATATGAGGCCACACATACACACCAACTCCAATACATAAGTCCACGCGAGACCAATTACCTGTAAGCTGCAAATTGAACACTCCACTGGTATGACTATAGATACACAAAACCCAAGGCATGGGACTACAATGAATGATCATGCACTAGTGCAGGACCTAGCATCAACCTTTGATGTTACATTTTATGATGTAAAAGGAAATTACATTAAGACAAATTCGATCACTTACTGTACTTGACACAAAGGATCAGTTCCTAACTTGATATAACTCCAAAGATGTTAGTTTAGTCCAGAATTGTAGAGATTGCAGGCCACTGTAATCTTCAGCTGTCAGGAGCTTTGTCCATTATTCATTGTAGAAACTAGAATTCCTCCGCCAATTTGTAACTGAAACAACTGATGTCTCCGTAACTGTTTTTACGAAACTAAGTTGCTGATGTATCCTGATCCTACTGCTTACCATCAGAAGACAATCCGCTAGCTGATGTTCCTGAATGGTTGATGAGATGCCTGTTGTCCACAAGCTGAGTTTGCTGATGTCGCTCAAATATGTTAAGTGGCTCGGGCATAGCCGATGTTTGCTGATAAGGGCAAAAACTATCAAGAAGACATCGCGTAGCTGATGATTGCTGATAGCTACCAACAACTGCCAAATGCTATCGATAACCACGGATGCGGGAAACCTATCTGATACTATCGGATTACGATCGAGGTCCATGTCCAATTGACTTGTAACCTGTGGGAACATGTAAATGCCATCCTAACTGGGGGATTTTAAAGGTATGGGCCTAAACATTTACCACAGTTTGACAAAACATTTCTGAGCTACATGATTCCCCATGATACCTTAAAAATGATGCCCTGAAAAATTGTAATCTTCAAAATGATTATTTCAGTGCTTTAAAAAAGTGAACAATCGTAAGTTGATGGGATTCACCTGCCCCATTTTCTCATAGACTTACGTGTTGTACACCTAGGCTATTTAAACTCGGCCCGAGTTTAATTGTTTATTCATGCATAACTTGCTATTGGAGTGTAACTTTCCAACTTTTTTCTATTCTAAGGTGTTTATTTGTCCAATGTCAATGTGCGTATAGGTGGGACGCCAAATCACTGTGGTGTTACTTTTTCAGCCTCTTCTTAAATTAAACTTGGTTGCATCATAGTATCCTTCATATCCAGTTATGATGAATTTGGCGCTCATTCGTGCAACAAAATTACTCTGCTTTTGAAATCTGATGAGCATCTGGCATGTACTCTTTGTTTAATTAGTGAAAAATGCAAAAATGTTAACGAGGGTAATGATCTTGGTGATAAGCGGAGGAGGATAAGCGGAGGAGGAGTATGTGACAAACTCTATGGGGAAATTGGCAAATTCACGCCATGTAACTCTTTTGGTTTTTTCCTGCCCTTTTTGACAGCACGATAAGACTATCCTTGAGTTTAATAATTGATCGACTAATTTACCACATGTTGTACTTACAATTCTCAAAGTAAAAAATGAAATTAATCTGTCTTCGATCAGGTCATATTTACTTAATTAAGACTGGTGTAGGCTATGCTTGCAGCATTACGTATAACATTATGAAGCACATACTGCATGTAAGGACACACATGTATGTTCACATTCAGAGGGCAACATTTTGGTTGAAATTTTTAACTACACTCTACTGACCATTATTAGAACAATATTCTCATAAAATTCAAAAATTTGTCAATTAATTTAGTAAAACTGGTTTGTTTAATTGTGTAGTTAATGTTATCGTAAAACAATGCGCAACACATTTTTCAAACATATTTGCGATTACCCTGTATCACTACATCTGAAATTCCAAACAGTGTACAAACTATACTTTTCTTAAAAGTGAAAGTGTGCTCTTTCCACGCCCATGACATCAATTTGAACCTGACTTAATACTTGACAGTGCAATGAGTTTGTCATCAGTATCACAAAACTGTAACACTTTTTTGTGATATACCCTTTATTTTTTTTTGGCACACCCGTATGAACTTGACCTTGGCGCTGATTGAGATTCTCTGAAGATATAAGATTTCAGAAAAATGTATACACTTTTGTTGTGTTCTGATGAATACTTTATGAGTTTTTATTGTACGTGCAAGAAGTGACCAAAATTTATAATTTGTGCTGTAACGCAAAGGGGCCCCACCATACACGAATGAACCCATATGAACACTACTGTAGTCGAATATCAAAATTTGACAAGTTTTTAAATTGAAGCTCCACAATGTTAGCCTATCACTTTAAGTGTTGTGTTATTGTTAGTGTTAGTGGTAGTGGATGTCAAAGGCAGTTAAACTGAGCTCCAAAACTGTTGATTAATACGATCGATACTGCAATGATGGTGTTCTGTACCAGCGTAATGTCACACCCCTTTTTCAATGGGCATCATGAGAACCATGATGAAATTGATGAAATGTTGTAATTTTATTATGAGAATAAGTGCAAATTTAACAATATCTGAAAGGCATTCACTTTCCTTTTGATGTCGTATTTGACTTGTTTTATTATGTTTGAGTGATCTTTCACAATCTAAAAGCTATTCATAGTACTGGTTGTCGTACACCAGTGTGCTGCCACATATTACATGCTTTCATGAGTGAATTGGAAATTACCTGGTGGGCAATTCCCCAAGCTTCGAGCCACTGTCAAGATTACAATGTTTGCAACATCTTTCAGGCGTGAAAATTATAAATGATATTGCAACATGTGCTCGATATCAGTGAGAAGCTAAGAGCCAGCCCAGCTATTCCAGTGACCGTTAGTAATATGCCCAACTAGAAGGCGATTCCTCATTAAAAACAGGTTCATGGTCTGATGATCAACATTTCTTGTCATTTCTAACTTTGTGATGATGTAATGTTAGCTTCTTGGAATGTTATTTTAAGGGGATACAGGGAGTACCCCCCCCCCAGCTTAAAGGTAAATGACTTGATTGGGGGTAGTCCTCAACTTGGGCTGAAACTACTCTAGAATCAAGTAAACTATGCAAGGATTATCCTGTGAAAATCTTGTAATCAAACGTTGACTCATTCTAAAACAACTAATGTCAGTTATCTCTCGTGGCTGGCAAACCTGCTGTGTGGCTCTCTATGGGTCTTATTTTTATCGTGACCTGATAAAATTTAGATACTAGTATGTTCATGCTTGATTCTCCTTAAGTAAACAAATTACAGACAAATCCTCCCAGGTGGGAGATCCACTCCAGCTAGTGTGTAGTTGGTATACATTTCAACTCATTTGGTTCTTGAGGCATTTTCACGTGTTCCCAATCATGTCACTAACTTTTAAGGGGGTGGGGTGGGGTACAAAAAAGAAGAATTTTGGATGAGATAGACAAGACAGATAGCTCTCTGAAAATAAGTTAAATGTGAGTGACTGTAATTGGTGTTAATCTCAACACCAAACCCATGGCTTTACATCCTATCCAATGGATGAGGTACATGTATGGGGATAGATATCTAGAACCCAAAGACAAAAACACCATCATGACATGGAGTTGAAGCAAAGACCCCTCGCATGAGAAGCCAGGGTCTTATCCATTAAAGGTAAATGACATGATTGGGGGTAGTCCTCAACTTGGGCTGAAACTACTCGAGAATCAAGTAAACTATGCAAGGATTCTCCTGTGAAAATCTTGTAGTCAAATGTTGACTCATTCTGAAGTAAATAATGTCAGTTATCCCTCGTGGTAGGCAAACCTGCTGTGGGGCTCTCTATGGGTCCTATTTTTATTGTGCCATGATAGAATTGAAATACTACAATGTTCTTGCTTGATTCTCCTTAAGTAAACAAATTAGAGACAAATCCTTCCAGCTGGAAGATCCACTTTTTTTATGGCTTCGGTCTTAGTCTCAGTCTGAGTCATCTGAACAAACCCTATAGAAAGGTTGTGTTTTGGGGGCGACTTTGGTCTCGGAACCTGAGGCCTCGGTCTTGGTCTCAGGCCGAGTCATCTGTACAAACCCTATAGAGAGGTTGTATTTTGGGGGCGACTTCGGTCTTGGAACCTGAGGCCTGCCTCGAGACCAATTTCTGATGGCCTCGGTCTTGTTCTCAGGCCGAGTCATCTGTACAAACCCTATAGAGAGGTTGTATTTTTGGGGTGGCTTCGGTCTTGGAACCTGTGGTCTTGGATACAACACTCTTGATTACCTGAAAAATCAAATAACATGCAACACTAGGATCAGTAGACAAAAACTGGCTTGGTCACAAATCCTCAAACTCTTCCCAGCAACTCATGATTAACCTCATGTTTTTTTCTGTTTTTTCAAAATCTGCAGGTGAGTGACTTTTCGTGGAGCCATGACGGTCGGATGGCGCTCATCTGTTACAAAGACGGCTTTGTTCTGGTCGGGTCGGTCACTGGTCAGCGCTACTGGTCATCCCTTTTGGACCTGGACGCCAAGCTGCTGTGTGGGGCGTGGTCACCAGACGACAAACAGGTAGGCCTATTAGATCTATCGCTTGACGGAGTGACTGAATGTGGCAAAGGTTCAGTTCTATGACATTTGCTCTGATTAACCCTACCGCTGACCCTAACCCTAGCCCTCACCCCATCCTACTTGTACCCCCAACCCAATCTCTAACCCAACTCTAACTCTCACTCTTTTCTGTACTGGAAATTCAATGGCAATCCTGTCTGTAACTTTCTGATTGTCATCGGAGGAGCTGTTGCTAAAGCAAATGTTGCGTTACCATCCTGGGGGCCACTGTCATTACAAGGTGTACACCATGCACGTGTATGGACTTTGAAAATGGACCCTACATAAGAATACCCTAACCAAGTATTCAAGTATTCAAGTACCCGAACTAGTATTCATATCTGAAAAGATACCCTTTTTACAGTCAACCTTCTGCTCTTTCTGATGAGGTATAACTCTGATAACCTTAACACTTTATTAACCCTTTGGATGCTATAAATGTAAAATATAGTCAAAAATCTCGGGGGGTACCCGGCACATTAATTAATTAAAGAAAAACAAAAGATATTCAGAATCTGTTATTGGTGGGATATGACCTTTGGGCATAAAGCTTTCAAATAAAAAAAAATCCCCAAACTAAACTTGGGCTTTAATTTTCACTTTTGAAAAGCACTAAATGATTGTTTTGAAGTATAATTTTTCAGGACTTTATTTCTATACCTTATTAGAGAAATGTATTAGCATGGAGGATCATGTAGCCCAGATTTTTTGAACTAGGAACATTGTTAATTGATGCCTTTAATGAAATGTCTGTTGCTACATACAAAAATCCCGCAGGTTCTCTTGGGCACTTCAAATGGTGAGATAATCGTGATGGATATACACGGCGCCCTCGTCACCCAGTGCAACCTCGCGGCCGAACGACCCCTCAAGGCCCTCCTCTGGTCCTCAGAGAAATTCCGGATGGTGAACATCGGTGACAGCGAAACGGAGGACAAGCCAGACAGGAAGAAGAGAAAAGGTCAGAGGTCATGAAAGTCACACTCAAAGAGTGTCTAGCTAGATGCTGTGCAAATGTAATTGAAAGTATTGACTTCACTCTGATCAAATCAGTCGCCAGATTGAGCTTCTCATTGTAGATGATGGTGGTGGTGATGATATTGATGATGATGATGATAATAATGAGGAGTAGAAGGAGGAGGAGGATGGTGGTGGTGGTGGTGGTGGTGATGATGATAGTGATGATGGTGGTAATAATGAGAAAATGATTATGGTGGTGATGATGGCATACCTGCCAACCGACCTGATTTTCCAGGGCAGTTCTGGTCTTAGTACAGTTATTAGGCGGTACGGTAAACAATAAAAAGTTTACATAATAAAAAAATGAGATTAGAGTGCGAATGGGAAAAATATTTGAAACAGGTGAACCAAAAGTTTTCTTATGAGAAAAAGCATGAATGAAACAAACCTTTTGTTCCAGCACTCACCAGTGAATGTAAACACGGCATTTGCATTACAATTTGGGCGTTGCATTAAAATCACTATAGTAAACAATGCACTTGGTTCAGTAGTTTCATTTATTTTGGTCATTCATGTTCTATTCTTATTTTAATCTATGTTTTTGTCGTTGAACGCACCACCTAGTTACTGTAACAAGATCAGAACTGCCCTGGAAAAATCGGGACGGTTGACAGGTATGTGATGGTGGTGGTGATATTTGATATCAATGATGCAGGGATTCTGCTGATGTGATGAATGTGGTGATGATGACAGAACAGCTGCACTTTGTGTGAAATGTGAATAAATGGCATAGTGTATTTTTGAAATTGGCATTTCAAGCCAATTTAGGACATAATTTCTCCTTTTTAAACATTTTCTTCAGGGAGTGAAAAGAGGAACCGGAATAAGAGGAAGAGTCCTGTGATGGCCGTGGACCTCGGGGAGGGGGACATCCAGTTGATGAAGAGTCATGATGATGTCACACCAATAACTATCAAGACTGGCATGACAGGTGGGTGTGGTCAGGGAGAGGTTGGGTGTTGTCAGGGGGAGAGGCCTATGGTTTGAGGGGAGGGATCTTGGGGAGGGAACATACAGCTGATGAAGAGCCATGATGTCACACAAAAAACTATCAAGACTGGCATGACAGGTGGGTGTGGTCTGGGGGAGGGGCCTATGGTTGATGAAGAGCCACCATGTCACACCAATAACTATCAAGACTGATGTGACAGGTGGGTGTGGTCAGGTGGAGGGGCCTATGGTTTGGGGGAGGGGGCTTGGGGAGGGAGACTTCACTGATAAGAGCATGATGATGTCACATCCAATAACTATCAAGATGGCATGACAGGTGGAATGGGGGAGGGGCGCTATGGTTTGGGAGGACTTGGGGAGGGGAAGCATTCAGCTGATGAAGAGCCATGATGTCAGCACCAAAAACTATCAAGATGATTGTTGACAGGATGGGTGTGGTAGGTAGGGGCCCTAATGGTTTGGGGGAGGGGTTTGGGGAGGGGACTTCACTGATGAGGCCATGAGGATGTTCACACAATAAACTTCAAGAGGCATGACAGGTGGGTGTGGTCAGGGAGAGGGGCCTTTGATTTGGGAGGGACCTTGGGGAGGGGAAATCTCAGCTGAATGAAAGTGCCACTAATGTTCCACACAAAAAATCAAGACTGGCATGACAGGTGGGCGTGGTCACGGGAGGGGCCTTTGGTTTGGGAGGGACCTTGGGGAGGGTACTACGACAATCCAGGGCGATGAGATCGAGCCATAGTCACAATCCCAAAAACTTAAAGACTGCCATGACAGGTGGCCGTCGGTCCGGGGAGGGCCTTGTTTGGCGAGGGCCTTGGGAGGGAGACTTCAGCTGATGAAGCGCCATGATGATGTCACAGCCAATAACGATCATACTGCACATGACAGGTGACATGGGGGAGGGGCTGGTTTGGGGGAGGGAACTTAGAGGGGAACATTCAGCTGATGAAGAGCCATAATGTCACACCAAAAACTGCTAAAGCTGGAAAATGAGCAGGTGGGCGTGTCACCGGGGAGGTGCTTTGGTTTTGGAGGACGCTTGGGAGGGGGATCATCCAGCTTGATGAAGAGCCATTGATGTCACACCAAAAACTATCAGACTGCATGAAGGTGGGTGTGGTCAGGGGGAGGGGCCTATGGTTGATGAAGAGCCGCACCATGTCACACCCAATAACTATCAAGACTGATGTGACAAGGATGGGTGTGGTCAGGTGAGGGGCCTATGGTTTGGGGAGGGGCCTTGGGAGGGAGACTTCCACTGATGAAGAGCCATGAGGATGTCACCAAAAACTATGCAACTGGCATGACAGGTGGGCGTGGTCAGGGTGAGGGGCCTTAGGTTTTGGGAGTGACCTTGGGAGGGGAACTCAGCTGTAAAGAGCGCACGATGATGTCACACCAATAACTACAAGACTGGTATCACAGGTGGTTGGGTCGTGGGGAGAAGGCGCCTTGGGATTTGGCGAGGGACACTTGGGGAAGGACATCCACTGATGAAAGCCATGATGTACACCAAAAACATCAAGACCGGGCAAAAAAAAATGACAGGTGGGCGTGGTCAACTGGGGAGGGCCTTGTTTGGGAGGGACCTTGGGAAGGGAGCATCGCAGTCTGATGAAGAGCCATGATGTCACACCAAAAACTATCAAGCTGGCATGACAGGTGGGTGTGGTCAGTGGGGGGGCTATGGTTGATGAGACCTCACCATGTCACACAAAATATCAACTGATGTGACAGGTGGGTGTGGTCAGAGGGGCCTATGGGTTGGGGAGTGGGCTTTGGAGGGAGACTTCCAGCTGATGAAGAGCCATGTGAGTCAGCACCAATAAACTATCAAGACTGGCATGACAGTGGACATGGGGAGGGCCATGGTTGGGAGGGACCTTGGGAGGGGAATCATTCAGCTGATAAGAGCCATGATTCACACCAAAAACTATCAAGACTGGATGACAGGTGGGCGTGTCACGGGGGAGGGGCCTTTGGTTTGGGAGGGACCTTGGGAGGGGTGATATCCAGCTAATGAAGAGCCAGATGATGTCACAGCCAAATACTATTAAGACCTGGTAGACAGTGGGTGTGGCTCCAGGTGGAGGGCCTATGGCTTTGGGAGGGACTTGGGGAGGGGAACATTCACTGATGAAGAAACCATGATGTCACACAAAAACTATCAACTGCATGACAATAGGTGGGCGTGGTCACGGGGAGGGCTTTGTTTGGAGGACCTTGGGGAGGGGACATCAGCTGATGAAGAGCATGAGTGTCACACCAAAAACTATCAAACTGTGATGCAGTGGGCGTGGCACGGGGGAGGCCTTTGGTTTGGAGGGACCTTGGGAGGGGGACCTCCACTGCATGAAGAGCCACGATGATGTCACTTACCAATAACTATAGACTGGTATAGCAGGTGGTGTGGTCAGGGATGGGGCTTTGGTTTGGGAGGGACCTGGGAGGGGGACATCCAGCTGTGAAGGAGCCACGATGAATTACACCAAAATATTAGACTGGTATGACAGGTGGTGTGGTCAGGGGAGGTTGGGTGGGGTCCAGGGAGGGGCCTATGATTTGTGGGAGGGATCTTGGGGGAGGGGACATCCTAGCTAATGAAGGGCCAATGATGGATGTCACACCATAACGATCGAGACTGGCATGACAGGATGGTGTGTCATGGAAGGGGGCCTAGGTTTGGGAAGGGGGCTTGTCAGAGACTTCCAGGCTGATGAAGAGCGACACAATGAATGTCACACCAATACATATTAAGAGCTGGCATGACAGGTGGGGTGTGGTCAATGGCAGGGGCCTATAATTTTGGGAAGGGCCTCAGGCAAGCGGCCTTGTGGAGGATCACATCCAGCATAGATGATGTGCCAACATGAGTCAACCAATTAACAACTACAGACTGGCAATGTACAGGTGGGCGTGGTCACGGGGAGGGGCCTTTGGTTTGGGAGGGACCTTGGGGAGGGGGACATCCAGCTGATGAAAAGCCATGATGATGTCACACCAATAACTATCAAGATTGGCATGACAGGTGGGTGTGGTCAGGGGAGGAGCTTTCTGTCATGGTCTGCTGAAATGAAGCATCCCAAAGGTAATTGCTTGCCACGAGCAATTACTAAAAAAAGCTTTGCAATGGCATGAACAATATAAAATTGTATAGAAATAAGACTACTCAGGTTAAGTTCACCCAGTAACGCTATCTAAAATTAGAACACTTCTTGACCAGGTAGAAGGTCTGAACAGAGTACACTAACCGTACATAATAGTAAAAGAAACCAACTCATTGTTGATTCAAGAGGTTCATTGTAAAAGGAATACCCCAAAACCATTCAGATGCGAAACCCAAACTTCAGACTCTACATGGTACTCTGGAACTTTTCACCCAGTTAAGAAAAGTTATTAGAAATTGTGGATTTGGGATATCAAACAATCTGTAAGTTAAAATAATTGAATTTGTATGTTCATTTTAAAAGCACTTATTGATTGTTTTGAACTGCAATGTTTCAGAGCTTTAGATTTATACCTTATAAGAGACAATAGTAGCAAGGAGGATCGTAAAGAAAACTGGAAACATTGTTAAATGATGCCTTTACCCATGGTTCTTTAAAGGGTAAGTCCACCCTGACATAAAAATCCCATTCAATTTATAATTTATAATATAATTCAAAAATGGCAATTGATGGAATTTATATTACACAACAAATGGGGGAGCTGCTCGCATGTGACATCACAAAATTAAAACTTTA
This sequence comes from Eucidaris tribuloides, assembly GCA_001188425.1. NCBI lineage: Eukaryota > Metazoa > Echinodermata > Echinoidea > Cidaroida > Cidaridae > Eucidaris > Eucidaris tribuloides. Next base: position 462 of record JZLH01S0107941.1, on the reverse strand, counting down.
AAAATTCATAACTTAGTTATTCTTTGATGGATTTTCACCAAACCTTCATTAATAGGTTTCTCTTATTATCCTGCATTTATTAAAATCATCATGACATTAGGGTGGACTTCCCCTTTAAGCTTTGACAGTGTAGATTAGGTTATCTCATGTAAATTCTACTTCTGTATTATTTTCTTGTAATGTCCAGCTGTGAAAATGGAGTGGAGTAGTTGTGGGAGTTTCTTAGCTGTTGGAGGCACCCAGCCGGTGGAGAGTATAAGCGCCGTCAAATTTTACGACACAGCAGGTCATCTTAGGTATACACTCAACATTCCATCCCAAGTAAGTATCAACATACTAATTAATTATCTAACAATAGTAGCAAACTGCTGATTAACACACTACCCAAATAATGTATTAACTATCTAACCAAATAGCTTGCTAACTAGCCAACTAACTTTACTAACCTAATAACCAACTAGA
>JZLH01S0107907.1:0-20430 GCA_001188425.1 Eucidaris tribuloides | reverse complement strand
AATCACAATGATAAAATAATTAAAGCTTCAATTATGTTTCATCTTATCAAATATTCAAAAGTTCCGCATGACATGCAGGGAATATCATCATCTGATAGCCACAATGTAGGATGTCTAGAGTTCACTTACACAATCCTTGTCATCGTGGGGATGGTTCTGCACGCCTAGTCTCCCGAGCCCGATTCACTGTTGGCTACGCGGTGTATTTTTAAGTTTTTAAATTTCTTTCTGTATTCTTGATCCTATATAATTTGATATTATTTGATGCCCCGTTCAGTAAAAAAAAAACAGCTTTGGCCATATTGCAGTGCAGACCATTGGCAACGATACGACATACGAGGATTTGTGCATTAGTCACCAAAGAAATAAGATCTATTATTTCCTAGCTATTGAGAGATAGTAAACTGACATAATGGCTGAGTGTCATCAATAGTTTTGATAAAAACAATAATAATAAACATTTTGTAAGTAAAGCAGAAACCCTGTAAAAAAATCAGAAACCTGATAAGTTAACAGCGTAGAGTGTAAGTTGCACGTCCTGTAAATAAATTTACATTTGTGCCGCTATCAGAATAATAACATAATTAAAGCTTCAGTTATGTTTCATCTTATGAATTATTCATAAATCCCGCATAACATGCAGGGAATAGCGTCATCAGGTAGCCACAATGTAGGATGTCTAGTGTTCACTTACCAAATCCTTCTCATCGTGGGGATGGTTCTGCACGCCTGTACTAGTCTCACCAAGTCCGATTCACCGATGGCTACGTGGTCTACATTGAGCTCCTTCAGCTTTGTGTCATGATTCCCAGTCAGCATATCAGCCAACCCCGAGACAGTCTCTCCTGATGAGTCCCAGACATACAACCTCTCGAGTGGACAGCAGGAGAGACTGTGCCAGAATCTACGCATAGGGGCGGCTGATGGGTGGCTGTCCATAATCCATACCCCAATGATCTACGTTATGTGAAGAAGAAACAAACAAATATGCTAATGACGTAATATACATCATTACTAAGTTTTATTGATAACATGAAAAGCGCCTTTATTACACACACTCTTAATATTTAGGGTATGTTAATGGTTGACTGGTTTTATTACATGCACTTTCTATACTTGTCCCTTTATTAATTTTGTGAAAATTTGCTGCGAGTTAATTCCTCTAATTTAAATTCATGTATGTTATCTTTATTGTTTATGAAGATCTTCTTCTTTAGAAATATTTTGAAATCAGTCTACTGTTACCAGTGCATTTTGCTTTTCTATAGGTGTCAGAATCAGCATTGCAAAAGGTGGTGAAGGGAACAATTTCAGTCCCAAAATTTCAACACACTAATTGTGAAAATGTCATTATAGGAATTCTTATCGCACCGACACCGAAAACTCGAGCAAACACGGAATAAAGGGGAAGTGCGTTTCAGTGTTGCCCTAACTTCAATTTTATCCAACCACCCTTACACATAATTCAGGCGGTGCACATACTCTCCTCGTGTACTTTTTTTATATATTTTTTTTATAACGGTGCAGTGGTAATGCCCTGAGGGCACTGGTGCTTTTACCATTATTATTTTCTTTTTTTAGGGGGTGGGGGGGGGTCAACGTAAACCACAACAATTTGATATTTGCAGACAGAATCACTATGGAAGTCCTGATTCCTCTTAGCTGCTTTTTTGTCGATAACATTATGTTCGCTGCGATTTTAAATATCATGGTTGGAGAATCGAACATGTTTCAACCCAATGAACGCATTTCGTTTTGTATCTCGTGTATCCTTCTTCTATTTTGTAAATTTGTTGCAATTCTGTGTCTCAATTACCGTTACCTTTCGTAGCCTATTTCGGCGTTAGTTCGGATAACAACCACATTTGCTCGCTTATGTTTTTCCACTTAAAGGTAATCTGTCTTTTTGTCGAATGTTATGTGTTTTTACAATCGTTGTTATGAGTTTCTTTTAAGACACTTATAAACGTGGAACTAGGTGTTAAAAATAAATAGAACTTGTGGCATCAGACATATCTGACAGTGTTTGCAATGGACAAATAAACACCTTAGAACACAAAAGTTTTGGACATTTCTATGCCTCTACTAGTACAATATGTACAGATAAAATGCAGCATTAATTTCCTATCAGCGATTATAATTCTGCAACACAGGCATCTATGGGTAAAGCTGGAATGGTCTCTTAATATTTTTACTTTTTTGAAACACTTACTAATCGTTAAACCTGCAATTTTTTCAGAGCTTTCATTTTTAGACATGCCAGAGACACTGGTAGAATGGGGAATCATGCAGCTTAATTTTTTAACTGGAAACACTTTATATAGTGACTTTAAAATAACGTGTCAGGTGATTTCTTTTATTCTCTAGAAATATATGCGTTAAAACTTAATTGTTTTTATAAAAAATAAGCTCGGACAAATTTGTTTTTATTCATTTGTACCAATTCGTAGGCGTTTTGGCGAAAAACAGTCTCAGAATTGTTGTTTGTCTGTGTGTGTGTGTTGTGTGTGTGTTTGTGTGTTCGTGTGCGTGTGTGGTGTATGTGTGGTGTGTGTTGTGTGGTGTGTGCGTGTGTCGTGGTGTGTGGTGTGTTTGTGTGTGTGTTGTGTGTGTGTGTGGTGTTGTTGTGTGTTGTGTGTGTGTGTGTGTGTGTGTGTGTGCTTGTGATTGTTGTTTGGCGGAGGGGATTTGGTAATGTACAATTTTATGGTAGTACTGTTATCATGCCAAGTCCGACTACATCACACGTTCCCTCTCTCCGTAAAATATTTTTCATGGATGGCGTATGAAGCCGACAAGCCGTATTTATTTAAGTGTTTCCGAATATTTGGCCAAATGCATAAATTGTGGACAGTGAGTCCCTATGTTTGACAATCACTTATATATCACCATACACAGCCATAAGTAGAATCGTTCAAAGGTGAGTATTCATCCATGGCCAAATTATATGCTTTTCCGAGGCAACATCAATTGGAAAGCCGAGGGAGTGGGGGGGGGGGGGCTGCGGCACCATGGCAAACTTTTAATAGGCGAATTCCGTAGGGGGGATTTCTCCGGCCATTTTGGTAGCCAAAAGTCGTCCAAGAAGGGGGGGGGGAGGGTGGATGAGGGGGCAAGAGACTGTCGACGGAGAAATTACTTTTTTGTCTGCACACCCGCCCCATAACAAATGGTTTTTTTCCCAGCCAAACAGCATTCGATAAGCGGGAAAGGGGCCCTATCACAGACACACACAGGCACACACACGCACACACATACACACACAAACTCACGACCAATGGGAAACGGTGCTAGGGCTAAAAGTTTTTTTTTTTTTGGGGGGGGGGTAGGCAAATAAGGGTTGTGTTTCAGCACTAAGGGCGGGAGGTGTGGGGGTGTTAAGATGTCCTTTTGTAAAAGGTTTTTTTGTAACACCCAAAGCATCCCCGTGTACGCCTATGCAACCATATCACTGTAGGTAAGTTTCATTTTTATACAGTTATGGACAAAATTTGGAATATGTATATTTTTTTACTAAATGAAACCAACTTGCACTACGTAATGTGCGATGGGGAATGATACCTAATACCTTCAGAGACCCCTGTCATCTTGTCTTCATGGGTGATTGATCATTGATTATAAGAAATCTGAACATGAACAGGGCAATGCAAAGAAATCATCAAATCAAAAACTTTTGTCCATGTCTGTAAAAGACTTACAGCTAATTACTCAAGAAATTAATCAAAATTCCCCCAACCCGCTCGCTCACTACGGCTTGACAATAATTTTGAAGCCTAATGTGAACACACACACACACACACACACACACACACACACACACACACACACACACACACACACACACACACACACACACACACACATACACCCCCACACACACACATACAACACGCACTCACAAATTCTTTATAACAGATTTCGTGTGCACAGAACTTAATTGCATAATTATTTGACTAATGACTTGCCTGATGTTCACTTTACTCAGCAACAGATTAAGTCTGATTATAAAATATCATTCATGTTATTACTCCACTGAATTTGTGCGACGAACGAAGAAAGCCGCAGAACTTGGCGACCGACGAACTATTGGGTTGCTGTGTTTTTATGCTTGTCCAGACTAACGGGCATGTTCACGGTAAAGTCTAGGAGGAATATGCAGCCGACTGGTCGTTAGGGAAATTGAAATACCAAATGAACAACACGATCATTTCCCTATAAAAGTATCATAATGACTTGGTGCGTTATATTTTGCACTAGATTTCAATTCGTCACTGTTTGTCACTGACACGACTTAGGTTTTCGGCGAGTCAACTTTCATCATCAAGTCCAGAGAGACGTTGACGAGCAATCTATACAGTGCGTCTCAAAAAAAAAAACTTTACACTTTTGAAATGGCCCCCAAATTAAAAATTATTTTGATTTTTTTGGATTTTTTTTTATATATATGGAAAGCTGAAAGTCTCTTCTTTTATATGTCACTAAAAAGTCTCATTTTGTCATGCTTGAGTGAGCATTGCCAGATTTTGTAAATGACATAAAATTGGGTTGTGCAGGAATTGGCTATCCATTGTAACAACAGATAAAAACACTCTTTGATTATGCGTGATGCTACTTGGGATTGGGATATGTAAATTAAACATCTTAGTGACTGAAAACATGAAAGACTATTGTATTGGCGTGAAGGGGGTAGTGGGGTACTGGGTACTGCGGTATGAGGTAATGGGGGTGACGGGGTGGTGGGATGTGGGGGTTGTTGGGTGGGGGTGGGTATTGGGGTGGTGGGGATGTGGGGGTGGTGGGTGTTGGGTGCGTATGGGGGTGGTGGGAGTGGAGGGGATGGGGGTGGTGGGATTAGGTAATTCTAACACACCACCACCTCCACCACCACCATCCCTTCACCCCACATCCACACCCCACCACCTCACCAACCCACCACCCCTCCACCTTCACATTCCACTGCACCTCCACATCCCACTACTCCATTACTGCGTACCCCACTACCACTTCACTCCAATACTAGAAAAGTGGTCTTTCATGTTTGCAGTCACTGAGATCTTTAATTTACATATTCCTAGCCCCACACATAATCAGAGAGCTTTTATCTGTGTTACAATGGATAGTCAATTAACGTGCAACCTAATTTTCAGGTCCTTTACAAAAGTGGGTAGTGCTCACTCAAGCATAAACCAATTTCAAACTTGTTGGTGTCATATACAAGAAGAGACTTTCAGCTTTCCATGTATATAAACATTTTGCAAAAATTTGAAACAATTTTTTAGTTTGGAGGCCATTTCAGAAGTGTAGAGTTTTTTTGAGACGCACTGTATAACAGTCCTCGAGTTCAAAGCTGTCTGTCTTTGCCCTAATTTAACTCTTCAAAACGATTTTAGAATTTCACGCGCGCGTATGCGTCCGTTGTCTACGTACCCGCTCGTACGTAGACGTCAAGATACTGTGGTGCGAATATCGTAATCTTTGTCAACTCCAGTAATAATCACGACGTCATAAAAGAAATTACAACTGTTTGGCGAACACAATGAGTACCGCAGTAGGGGAGATTTCATATTATAAGTGGGGGGGGGGGGAAACACCCTTGCGCACGGTAAACAGGATGCAAAGGTCGAAATTGTGACTTTGAAATCCCTCTAACCCGTTGCCATTAATAAAGTAAAAAAAAATATCGTATTTCTCTTTTGAATAGGTTCGCAGATAACAAAATTTTATTTTTAAAAAAATGCCAACAAAATAACGATTAGTTTGCCTTAAGAGGGGTGCGGAGCAAAAATGTTCAAATGACACGAATTGTATGGAAATACAATTGCGGTCATTAAAAACATTTTGAAGATTTGACTCGCGATGCGTCCGTTGTGGCGCATGCGAGTAAATGTCATGATTTGGACTTTTTGTGTTGGTTCAGTTGGTAGAGCGTACGCCTCACAACCGGGAGGTCGGGGGTTCAAGCCCGTTCACCAAAGACGTTACAGATGGGAGGTTGCTGTACCATGTTTGGGTTCAAACAAATTTAAGGATAGAGCAACGTCGATCTGTGCGCGCTCAGTGGCATGCGCGCCCACGATCATATTGGTCAAAAATGAATTTTCGAAGATTGTCTATTTATGTCTATTTTGAATAAAATATGGATTATTATTATTATTATTATTATTATTATTATTATTATTATTATTATTATTATTATTATTATTATTATTATTATTATTATTATTATCATTAAGGACGAATTACAGCATGTACCCACAAACACACTACACAATTTTGCTATGGTATAAGTTTTACACTAAAAAAAACCTCCACGTACCTTCTAAATTTACGTATATAGAAATTATGTAATATCATAACCTATTACTTTTGTGGAGGTAATATACGACAACCTCCCTGTAAATTTGCCCATGCGCATTGGTTACACAATACATTTTGAAATACCTTCTTCTTTACATGTCGAGGGACCATTTCCAATCCCATTATCAAAGTAGCGGTGAGGGGCTGGAAATGCAACTTTCCGTCCTTGAAGCAAGATTTCAGGGCCCTGGATAGATGCGCGTCCACACAGACCTGCGACTCTGCGAGGCACGTGAGAACCAAACGACACATATCATCCGTACCGAACCCCAACCATTGCTTTCCGATATGTTGTAGGATTGGTAGGCATGCATCGGGTTTGGTGCCAGCTAAGAAACACAGAAGATTTTCATATTCTATTGTTCTGTCGATGCCATCCATTTGGTTAAGAATCTTTTGAAGCGGAGATGGTTTCCAGAACATGAAGAAAGGTGTAGGTTTCTGACGTAATGTAGACATGTACCTGCTGGCACAGTGCTCCTGTGCCAGCTTATGGTAAAAGTGCACTGAAGTGGTGATTGCTGTGCCGTGCTGAATTCGACTCAATGCAGACGTTTGCCTGGATAACAGCCCTAATTTACACCCATCCGCCAGTTCTTGCGGAATACTCTTGAAGTCATCAGCTGAGAAAACGACTCTGGCGCTATCCTGTAATAGACCTTCGAACGCAACTTTACCGAGCTTTTTAAGCATAGAGTTTAATGCACCATCACAGTTTGAGCTGAGACGTTCTTTCTTCCCTTCTGCGTGGAACCACAAGAATTCATTGGTCCTGTCAATCAAGTGTGTTCTTGTATTGACCTCCTTGAGAGTACCTTCCTGCCACAGATCACATACCATGACACAAAAAAGTGGTGTAAAGGTTAAATCACGGATGGCTTCGTTGTTCTCTAAGTAGTCAATTAGCTCATTCGCAAGATTGGGTGTGTTCTTGTAAAATTCTCTTATGTAACGCTCAGCATCCTCTGGTGTGAAACCGAGTATCTCCATTTTGGCATATATTTGTGGGAGTTGTCCGCAAGCAAAGTCCACTTCTTTGTAAGGGCGAGAAGTCACCAGCAAACGACAATCTCTGTACTTGTCATGACGCAGGATGTCGATAATGTTACTCGAGTTACCCCGTTTTGTGATACTACCGTTGTACTCATCGTAGCCATCAACGATGATGGTACAACCCTCCTGATGGCCATTAATGAACCGTTCAATATCTTCGGGACCTACCCCCTCGATATGGCCAAGTAACTGTGACAAAATTGCTCCTCCTAATGATTGATCAGTGTCCATCAACCGCATGTGGAGAATGAACACAAGAGGGACTTCTTTCAGAGGTGACGTTTCTACATCGTAGGCCCAGTCATAAGCCATCTTAGCAACAGCTGTCGTCTTACCACGGCCAGCTGGAGCAAACATCACAATTCGTTTCGGTAAAGATCCATTCACCTTCGTTGTGAAAACATCATTGATAGATCCTGGCAAGTTCACCTTTTGTCGTTCTCTTTGGTTTGCACCACATTTCTCGTCCTTGCATAGACTGACCGTTGTATAGAAATCTTGTAGATTCACTGTATCTGTCTTATCCCATGGTCGCAGCTGGATATGACTTAATCTTTCTTTGTAGTGTTGTTTCAGGATTCTTTGACAGTCACCGGCAGTGAAGGTATCCGTTATTTTCGATGACAGAAATTCTAAATTGGTAATAAGGAATGATGTATTAAGAAAATGTTAGATCATTAGTGTAGCACACCTACCAAACAAATAAAACATGTCTTATTTTCACGTATGATGCACACCACACTTACATGCACTCAGACAGATACACATGCTCAATGACACTTGCATAAATATTTACGTCAACATAAGTTCGTTTATTTATTTATTTTTTTACACTATACGGTGTGTCCCAGAAAAAAGAAATCGGAATTCATGGCAAAAAATCATAATGATCTATTTATTTGATGAATTATTTATGTTTGTAACGCTCTGCTTCTCTTCTTTCACTTGATACACAACTTATTATTCATGGTTAAATCCCCACTGTCATGACAAGAATGAAAAACGCCCTCTTTTAACTAAAATCATTAAAAGGTGCACTGACACCCATAATGCAACGGAAACAACCATGAAAGTGTGGAATAATACATTTGATTTCCTTCCACAATCTTTACACCATATAGCAACGCAACAGTCCATGTTCGTGAATATGGGCCTGTATTCCGGGACTAGTTTACACCCTCTCTGTGGTTGAGTTGACCCTTGACAGTGGGCCTTTAACGCATTATTGAATTAAGACAATGGATATTTGTGCAACCTAAATTTTATTTGCACGCGCATAGTGCATCATTGAGTGCATTTCAGGGTATGTAATGTAATTATTTGTGACATGTCACCACGATACTCTGGTAAAGTCACACATCATAAAAAGTATGAAAATTTAAAGAAAAATAAATTTGTTGAAAATGTAAATGTATAAAGTTTTGCAACATGTGGAGGCCATAAAACTTTTGATTTTTGAAGACACTTCACTTTCATAGTTTACAACGCAATTAGATAATTTCCAATTCCCCTTAGGTCTAGGGTGTGCGACTTTATCAGGGTATCGTGGTGACCATGGCATAAACATTCATTATTTCTTCTTTTATCTGACACCTAATGCGTAATAAATAAATAAAGTATGCCAGAGAACAAGTAAAAATAAAACATGCCCGTGTTAGCGTGATTTTTAGAATGAATACATTTTGAGCAATTGGAAGCGAGCCGATCAAAAGGTTCACGCACGGGCTGACTATACACAACATCTTTCTTGGGGCACACCAATAGACCCCGAATCTTGTTCGCTAGATTTCTTGGTTGCTGGCTGCCAAATCCAGACAGTACGGTCAAAATATGCGTTTTGGAACAATTATTAAAACAAACGTCTTTTCAAATTGTCTTTTCTCACTGATGCATCGTTATGTTTTACAAAAGTGGTATAACGGAAGAAGAAAGAATAGGCTTTTAACGATGTCCTTCGATATCAAAGATATTCTGAATACATCCAAGAGTGACAGTTTGAATTTCAAATTTGCGTTTGCAAATGATTTTATGACTGTGTCCCTTCTGATTGTCTTTGTTCAGCCATTCGTGACTGGAAATTTCTGTGACAAGTATCAAATTATAGAAGAGAAAATATGCTTTCCAACAATTTATGATATTCTTTTCATATTTTTTCTCAAGATATAAAACTATCTTAATCAATCTCGGTTTCCTTTTTTCTGGGACACACAGTGTTAAATCAATAAGAGCACGGTGCACCCACAACTCTATTTACCTACCCCCCCCCCCACCACCACCACCAAATATGCCTACAATGGTTTTGTTCTATTTTTTGTATTATACATAATTTGAGTGCTGACAACATGCGCATATTCCTTTCAAAATCACCATTGCAATCAAGATTCTTTACTTACGATGATGGCCTTTTGTATTTCATATAATTTCTAAGCTGAGAAATGTTATGTATGACCGTATGACGACATCAATGTGGAATTTGTTACAATTTTGTTATCCTTAATGTATTGAAATTTTGAAAGTGGATTTGATTATATCGTTTCAATTGCAAGAGATAAGTCAAATAAAATCAAAAGACAGCGTTGTCTAAATATTGTCATAATATTTCATGTAATCGTATTCGACGACGACTTTACAGAAATCCTAAATTCAATTTAACAATAGCGAATTGATCTATTTATTTATTTATTTTTTATTTTTTTTATTTATTTATTTATTTTTTTATTTTTTATTTTTATTATTTTTTTTATTTATTTTATTTTTTTTATTTAGGTATGTTATTTTTTTTTTTTTTTTTTGGGGGGGGGGGTCATTAGATCAAAAGAATGATCGTGTGAAGTGCAGAAAATTTAACCAGTCTGAGTAAATATCACTTCATGTCTGGTACATAATTTACAATGTACATGATTAATTTATTACTTTATTTTCAGTCGTTTCATTGACTTAGAAAGAAAAGGGGAAGAAGGTAATCTCATTTCTCATTTGATGTGTTTGAAGTTGAAACTATACACACAAAAAACCCACACAATTAAAGGGCGCTAACTAACTTAAAGGGTGCTAACTTCTACATGTCCGTAAGTAAAGGTGAAATGGGGGGGGGGGGTACTTGAGGGTCAAAATGACGCGAAAAACGGAAGAGGAAAATGATAAGCGCTACGTTATAGTTGTAATTGAAATTGCGGCGCGGGCATGAACATAATCATTTTAATTTCATGTATGTTATAGATACTACAAAATAATCTTAGTATAGCTGTACTGTGTAACTACTTATAATAACCTAGAGATGTGAACTTTTTGTTATAAGTTACATTAATTATGTTAAACTAAATATGTTTCAAACTGGCTCACCTTGTGTAGGGTTCTGGGCGGTGTTGTACATACGCCTCTCAACATTCGACGGACCAGGCGGTGTTTGATCTGAATTGAAAATAACAGGAAATAATATGAGATTCAGAAATGAACTTTAGTTGAGTTGTTTAAACTGTTATTCAGTAGGTAGTAGAGCGGTAATATAGAGATGATTTCTGAGTTAAAACTTTGTAAAGTAAAGACACATATAAACACTTTAGTACCAAGACCCTGTTCGTTCTCACTTTACTTGAAATCTTAATCAAAATATATGCTATACACATACAAAAAACTGGGTAATAATGGTGATGATGACAATAATAAAAGTGATACAAATAATGATGATGTTGATGATGATAATAAAAATACTACTTCTGCCACCACTACTACTACTAATGTATTATTATTATTATTATTATTATTATTATTATTATTATTATTTCATATACATGTATATCCAAAGTCGCGTCGCCAGTAACAAGCACTGCTTTTCATTCGGAGGGCCCTGCAAGTATTATTGCCCCAAATTTGCAAACGGTCGCTTTTTCACTCCTAGGTGCGGTGCAGCAATTTGGATAAATCGCCTTGCTAAAGACGGAAGTGCGAGTGACCAGAATTGAACTCGTTTCCCACGCATAAAAGGCAGAAAACAACCCATTACACCAATGTACCTAAAAAAAGAGAAATATTATTACAATCGAATAAATTTCCGCAACAGAGTAGTTTAGCCATGACAATTTCAAACGAATGTAAAATAATCTCCGAAAAGAAATAAATCCTTAATTAAGAAAAATCCTCATTTGAGTTTCCATTCTCGTATTTTAGCGATATAAATGAATCAATATTATTTTAATTTTACATATAAATTGTTTAGTTTATAGCAACATTAACGGTACAATTTATGAATGTGTTATATTTTATACAATTCTGAGGTAAAGAAAATATTGTAAAAAAGACGCAAACACATTTATTTTTATATTTCAACGACTTTACTGGAAATCTACAAGAAACTTCTTTCAATTCTTAAATTACGCCATATAGTTTTCATTTGGAAAAGTCTCCTCAAAATATACGTATATTTTATCATTTCAGTACGAAATCGACACCATTGTTCAATTGGACACAGTCTCTTAAAAAAGAAAATAATAACAATAATGATATGCACCTGATAAGTCCATGGCTGGTAACTGTTAAACATACATTGTGCGTCCACGATACATACAATTTCCTCTCCATGAGCTATGTAACCGTGATTTATATTCCACATTTTGATAGTTCTATACAACTTCATAAGTTGGGGGCGCTTACAAGTGTGTGTGTGTGTGTGTGTGTACGTGTTTCTGAGCGTGTATGTCTGTGTGTATTTGTGTGTATGTTTGTGTGTTTGTGTATGTGTTTGTGTGTGTTTGCGTGTGTTTGTGTGTGTGTTTGTGTGTATGTGTGGGTTTACTATCTCTTGGTCTAATACCACTTGGTCTAATAACCAGGTGGGATAACACCATTCCGTCTAAACCCACTTGGTCTAATTCTCTGTTGGTCTAATGACCATCAGGTCTAATAACCAGTAGGTCTAATGACCATTTGGTCTAATCATCCCTTTGGCTATTACCATTTGGTCTATTGCCATTTCGTCTACATGGCAGTTGGTCTAATGTGCAATTGGTCTACTGTGCAGTTGGTCTAATGACCATTTGGTATATTTACCGTTTGGTCTATCACTGCCAGTTCCTCTAATTGTCATTTAGTCTGAACACCATTTTGTCTAATCATCATTTGGTCTAATGGTTATTTGGGCTACGAAATTTGGTTTAATAATGATTACGCACTATGGTATCTTCCCAGCAAACACAAAACGTCCAGAAAACGTTTTTTCTACGTTCTAGAAAGGTCCAATACGTTTTCGTCCCAAGGAAACGTTTTTAAAACGTTTTCAAAACGTTTACTTAGGACGAAAGAGGAAATCGTTTCCATACGTCCTTTATAAAACGTTTTCTGGACGTTTTCAAAACGTATTTCGTTGGACTCTTTTTTGGACCTTTCTAGAACGTAAAGAAAACGTTTTCTGGACGTTTCCAAATACGTTTTAAAAACGTTATTTTGCGGACCCTTTTGGACGTTTTTAAAACGTAATTTGAAAACGTCGAGAAAACGTCCGAAAAAGACGGCAGTAGAACCATTGAAAATCGTGTGTGTGTGTGTGTGTGTGTGTGCGTGTGTGTGTGTGTGTGTGTGTGTGTGTGAGAGAGAGAGAGAGAGATAGAGAGACGGAGTGTGTGTGTGTGTGTGTGTGTGTGTGTCTGTGTGTGTTTATGTGTATGCGTGACTGGACCTGTCATATGTTTCAGTGTGTCTGGATAGCTTTGTGCGTGTTTGTGAGTTTGTGTGCGTGTGTGTGTGTGTGGTGTTTGTGCGTGCGTTTACATGTGCGTGCGTGGATCTGCATTCACGAGAGGTACCAAGTGGAGACACATGTAAGTCTGTGATATACCGTGTGGGGACTTGATTCCATATGGGGACATACACTCGGTCTCCACATGGAAAACATGTTCTACCTACCTTTTACTTGACTTGTGATTAGTATACCTGATTCACGTGGGGACATACACTCGGTCTCCATAACGAACAGGTGTTCTTCATACTTTTTAGATATTTATGATTATTTTGTTCAAGGAAATAGGAAGTCTCCACAGGTAGGCCTTGCGGAATCCTCTGCTTGCTGGAGTGTGAAAAAAGGTGTAACTTATGTGTTCTCTATTTGAAACAACGCCATCTCTCATCTAAATTTTGTCAGTGAACAGGCACATCCATATACTGTATACGTAGTAGTATCGCGCAACTACCGTACCCGCATATGCGGCGCGTGCGTGCGTACCGTGCATGCAAGCATGCTGCAGCCGTACCGTAGCTAGACATATACCTAGCTAACTGACCTTAACCGAATATACAAATACAATCCATCGAAGTACCGGCTAACATTGGTAAGTAAAATTTTATAAGTAATTGTAAGTAATCCTCTTTACTACCACTCCATCTATATTATAGCTTTCCAAATTTACATTATCTGTGAAACTTTAGGTCCCATCAACCGTTCCTTCAACCTGACATTTATACAGCCTTCCAGACACTCGTACCTTTCGTAGACTAACTTAGTCTAGATCTAGTCGTTAGTCGTACAGTCAAACTCAAACACGTGTCAGCACGTTGACGTTGTGCACTAACTGCGACGGTTGATAACCTTTTGGTCTACCACCGATTGGTCTACAACTAGTTGGTCTACTACCATTTTGGTCTACAACCATTTCGTCTACTATCTGTTTGGTATACTATTACTAACCATTTCGTGTATATAAATCAAATATGGCGGACTGTACGTGGTTAGCAGTGTGAATTGGTTATCGGGAAAAATCCATATTTTTCACCGAATACTGATGATATATGGTGTAGCTCATTGATAACTGAAGACATAGGGTCTGGACAACATATTATGTGAAGAAGACTGTCGACTTTTGTTCTGCCAGTGAATATTTCTTCCGAGACGAGTTGATGTGAGTATCGAGTTCCACGTGTCTTGCGGGTCGACGGTCCCACGTACTCATTTTCGCGCTGGGTGCCGGGGCCAGGCGCATGTAGCGTATTGACGTCGGGCGTATTGACTGCGACCACTACTGTTCTGAGGTTAGGCTTATTGAACTGTCATACAATGTTCGATGGGCTATGACACCATTCGTTGCTGCAATAACGTTTTATTTTGTTTCTTTTGAGTACTACTTCGAACTGAGTTATGAACCATCCTGTATAATGGGCTGACAATGACTTTAAATTAACTGACAACAGCCATGTCAATTAGCAGGATGTGGAGATAGTCGGCCTGCGGAGCCTACTGACTCTCGTATCTGTACATGTGAACATGAAAATGACACCAGCTAATAATCTGTAATGATATCTCTTTTTATTCAAACAACCATATAAAGAGAACAACCAAGGACAGATAGCCGAATGTGTGTGCGAGATGCTATCCCAAAGAAAGTGATTACGGGGAGGATTTCTGCATGAACATGTAAGAGATTTCCAAACTAGAAAATGAGGAGACCACACACTACACGAATGAGACACGAGCAAACGCTGAAATATAGTTAACACACTTTGAACTTGATCAGGACTTGGTGTGGAACTAACTTTGTTCCGAAGAAACATACAATTCGGTCTAAACCGCAGTTGATCCAAAGACATTGATCCCATTCTGTTTGACGTTCACCGTGTAGATTGCCCTGGAAAAGGCGTAGTTGCCCTCAGGAGATACGGCTGGCTGTAAGCAAAGCTGCAGTCTGTTAGTGAACGGCTGATTAATCAGGCAAGCTTGGCTCCACTGGTTAATTCTCCTGATCTCGATTAGCGCGTCGGGAATATTTGAAGCAATTCTTATTCTGTCAGCTGATTGTATGTCGCTTGCATGGCGTGTAGTCGTCCGAGTCACACACACGTGATGTGTCCACTGTGGGTCAAAGGTCATGCCTGCCCAAGCCGTTGCACCAAGTTCGAGTGTAATACTAGATTATGAAATGTTCAAATTCGCAACATGTGGATGTATTCTATTCGAGATTTGGGTCGATCACAACCAACAACGCGGATCGGTTCTCGACTGCAGAAAGATAGAACCAGCGAACACTAATCGTGATGACAGTGGCGGTTGAAGTGAAAAAGCAGCAGCAGTTTCGCTGAGCTTTCATAAGAAAAAGAGTGAGATCGTTATGTGAAAGAAAAATTACAAGGAAAACAAATAGTATACTGTATTTTGGAGCTCCTCTACCCAAGAGGAGCGGGGGGGGGGAGGGGGGGCGGTAGATATTTTTTCGTCTCTAGGGTATGAACCCACTAGCGATGGACCAACTGAAAGTCATATTGAATCGGTCTAATATTAAACATCATGAACTGATTGTGTTTCGAATCCGTCGCGGGCATATAAGATCATTTTGTTAAACTGGCTCGTTCCGGTTACATGTAAGGGACAAGTCATGGCACGAAACCATGCGCCTTCTGGGTGTGATGTTACAGAAGTGGACGGTAAGGCGAGCCTATAATACAGTTTACAATGAACTGTGAACCTTCAATTGAGAATATGACTCATAACTTAACTTTTATATCCATAACTGATCAGTATGTTAAATGACGCAAATTTACCTTTTTCTGAACAACGTTTAAACAGTGCGACCTTTTATTACTGCAAGAACACTTTGTATAAACTCACAATATGACTTGTGTTGATAAACTTGATAGCAGCAATTGTTAGTGGTTAACATTGTGTCAGTTGCTATGGAATGAACGTTGTTTTATTATCAGGAAGGCACATGGTGTGTGCAATTCTTGGAAACATGATTTGAACTTAAAGTTCTTCCCTTGCTTAGCTGATCAGAAAGACTCTGAGTCGCTGTTTTGTAACTCTTAGTTGATGCTTAGAAAGTTTTGCTTGTGCCTGCTTTATATGCCACTGTGATTGACAGCGCCGTACATTAATATCAGTAGAATTTAAAAAGTTTTAAATATCTTGAAGTTTTGATGCTTAGTGCCAAATGCGGATGTGTATATTTTAGGGGCGAGATTTTTTTAATACAGATTTAAAACAGAAAACTCCTACCAATCCAGACTGTTTTATGCCAGTTTTGTGCAGCAAAATTTGTTTTTATTTAGTCTGGTATCCATGTTGTAGTTTTTGAGTTTTACTTGTAGTAAAGGAAATGGACTCCACTTCATTTGATTTATCATTTTTTTCTGTTGTCAATAATCTTGCCTCATCACTACTCTATACGATACCTTAGACCAGTAGTTGATAATATGTCGGACCATGTTCACTTATACTGTGTACTAATATTAGGTAGCTCGGTTAAATCATGATAATGGTCAGGATCTGACAAGTGTAGTAATTCGAGACCTAAGTTTATACGATCAGGTGATGATATTTTTCAAGTACAAAATTTACTTACATAAGCCACATTAAAATCCATTAATATTCCAATGCCAAGCAATCTATTTGTAGGGACACAGGTTAGTGTACAACATCGTCAGTTATAAATGAATTCCATTAATTACATTATACATGCCTGTGTAAGAGCTGGTGAGGAGGTTTCGCTCACCAAAATCATTGAAGCCCGAAAGAATACGCGGCTGCAATGCATTAGTGGAGGAGTTTTTAAACTGCCGTTATTTTGGCATTAATATTGGGTTCAAAATGGCCGCCCCCTCAGAAGTTTACTTTTGACTGAGGAAAAAAACAAGAAAGCATTATATCGGGCTTTAAAAAGAGGTAATTAGCATTCAGAGAGAATTAAATGTGATTAATTGCTGTGCACTGAAGAAAAATAAACCCAAATTCAATTCTGCGGCTGAGTGCGCAAAGTTCTATGCTTACTAGTTCAAAGAGTTCTCCTTCAGTTGTTGATGGATTCATGCAATGAGGTATTTCTCATGTGTTGCTGAAAAGTTTGAATGAGTTACTATAATATTGTTGGATTTAGATGAGAAAGAATTATCCACTTCTGATATGATTCAGTGCAAAGGTTCATGAAAAATGTACAGTAATGCTACTCCTAGTGTGAAACAATGTATTGCAATTGAGATACGCAGACGAAATTGAAAAAGCTATCTCCAAACTTAATCTGTCAAATGTGATGACATATCCGTTATTCTATCAGATCGATGTTCATAAGCGGAATTAGCATTGTTATTTTACTCACTTATTTTGTGGCATGTTTGCAACCTGTTTATATGGTTAAGAGCACTATGGTGCCGATACAAAAGCGGCGTTGGTTAGCAATTTAGAGTACATCTTGTAATTTTATGGCAATTCACATTACCGGTACGTTATTCTTGGAAGTTTTTGAGCTTGTAGTTTATGACTGAAAAGATCTCTTTGCTAACTTATATTCGAATGTATTTACAGTTTGTATTCAAGGATGGGCTCAACTACTCTGCATACACATTATGATCATAAACAATCTCATATTTTAATATGATGGCCCAGCACTGATATTGTTGGCTGTTAGATGCAAGTAAGCATTTACAGAGTAAATTACATGAAGTTACTTTGACAATTTTGAAATTAGCAGGGAGATTTTCCATTGCTATGTAATTAATTGTTAACATGTATGTAAATCAGAAATTAGTTAAATTGAACAGTGCATATTCAAATTTTTTTCGTAAACAAATCGTGTCAAGCAAGGTGGCGGTCATTTCCCTTGTCTTTTTTATATATATTATGAGGTTTACTGAAAGAGTCTAAAGACAATGAGTAGGATGTTTTATGGGTTGACGTATTTGCAGTGCATTTGCATATGCTAGACGAGTAACATTGTCTATCACACTGTAACCCAGCGTTGAGGAATATTACATTTGTGAGAGTAAGCTCTGAGTTTATATTCAGTTTAACTCAGAAAAAGTCAGCTTATTATATTTAACTGTTCTATCGAAATGTCAGAAACTGATATCAAATAGGTGCAAGAGTGGTATGATACAGTTTGATAATGTTACTTCCCTCGGTCATGACCTTACAATATAATTAATATTTTCAGTTTTTTCATTTAATCAACTGTACAGGGACTTTTAAATCGCCATTAATATGTTTTTTAGCAGTTTTTAAATTGATTGCTAATGCCTATCTCAGAAATAAGTCTTTTTGGGGAAATACTGTTCAAGTTTTTATGAACTCAGATTTCCCTTTGTTGATCCACTGTTGGATAAATATGCCAAGTATGAGGATTACAGTTTCGAGAGTTCTGGAAAATCCTGGCGAACTTTCATAATCGCTATTGTACCCCATTCTAGCCGGTGTAATTGATCAGTTTTATGTTTGAAAAAACGCTGTTATAGCATCTTAACAGAAGCACTAAATTTCCAATAAATGTAGCGTGTTCGTATATAGTTGGCATGGGTAATATGGTCCACTCTGTAATGGGGGGTAACTTTAGATACTTAAAATTACAATTATTGCTTTCAAGAGATGAATGAGTATCAAAATGAAGTGGTTCAAGGTGTGTGAACAAGAAAGTGATGTTCTTTTAACATTTGAGCAAATTAAGAAGGCTCAGTTGATATAGGGCATAGCATATTGCTGTTGATGGCTTTTTACTAATTACTTACACAAATTTCAGAGATAATTGACTTCCTTTGTACACAGTAATCGAGTATATCTTTGCTTTATGTATGACCATTCACTTTTTATGTATATTAGTCATGGGGGGGGGGGCCGAGTTGTTGGCGTATTAATGAGGTTTCTCCAGTATATTGGGTTCTGGGCTGTTTATTTTTTCTTTTCGGCTTTCTCTCCGTGCTTGCCGAACGGTGGTTTGCCATAGTTCGTTCGGTGACTCAATCTTGGGTTTTTTCTTGTTTCTGAATGAAGGTTGCTGAATCTTTCATGGGCATGGCAAGTAGTTGGAGTTGGGTCATTTGTAGTTTTATTGTTAGCCGAATTGTGTTTCCGGTGCGCGCTTGGGACGAAGTTGAAGATAGCTAGACTTACCCATTGCTATCATTCCTTATTTTCTTGTCTGTCAGGGTGGGGGGGGTGCGGTTACTTTGGATTGCAGTAGTATAGTGTATTATTAATTTTCGTTTTGTGATTTTTGTGATTTTTGTTTGAGTAGTTATCTTAATACATGTGTGTATTCGGCCTTTAATTGTTTTTTTGTGTACGTATTATAGCTTGCTTTATATTTTTGTATACCTGTTATTTGTTTTATTAACGAAGCGAATACGAAGCAAATCTAAATTAAATAAATATGTACCAGATCTATTATAACACTTGGTCTATTGACCAATTTGTTCTAACCTATTTCCATGATTTTGTCTATTACTGGTATCTTGTCTAGTAGTAGTAGTAGATGTAACTACTACTAGTACTACCATTTGGCCTACTATACTACCCATGCATTTAGATCTAACTTACACCATTTCGTCTACTATCCTTTTGTGCTCTAACTAACCACTTCGTCTATATATCACTTTCTTGACTATTGACCATTAGTCTTCAAAAGCTAATAGGCATTGGTTACGTATTCCATTTGTCTTCCTTTCACATTTGTCTACTAACCACTTTGTCTCTCTATCAATTTGCAAATGTGCGTCTACTAACCTTTTCGTCTACTACTAATTTTTCTACTAACCTTTTCGTCTTACTACTTAGTACTATACTACCAATGGTCTAACTTAACCATTTTGAATCTACTACTGCCATGGATTGGTTCTATAACCATTATTGGTCTCCTACCAACTTAGGTCTACTAAAAATACTAACCTTTTCTACGTACCAATTGCTCTACTAACCATATTCAGTCCTTACTTATTGCTTACCAATTGTCTACTAACTGCCGCTAACTATATTACAATCTCCCTTTCTTGAGAGAATCATTTTCTAATACACGTTTAGTTCAAGCATTTTCTAAAGTGCCTAGTTCAGATTTAACACCTTAAACTAATAGTTGCTCATATCATCAATCAATATCTCAACTGTATCTAACACCGGCTTCGCACTAGCGGTGCCCGTGTCCCGGGGCCACCAAAAAATGAAATGCGAGCCACGTCCTCGCTATTTAAACAACGCCATCTCTCATCGTAAATTTTCGTACGACAGTGAACAGGCCACATCCACTATGTACTGTTTATAGGACGTGGTCCGTATCGCGCAAC
>JZLH01S0107906.1:0-19948 GCA_001188425.1 Eucidaris tribuloides | reverse complement strand
CATCCACGCTAGAGGGTGGTTGCCCAAGTGAGTATATTGTCCATAGGGTACTTATCCGAGGGGTATATGTGCAGGGGATATAGGGTTGTTGTCCCATAGGCATGGTTGTCCTGGAAGGGTGTGGTTATGCGGGGTGATTCTCCAGGAGCAAGACAGTGTCCGGATACACAGACCTATCGGTGAATATGTATTCCATTTTCTCATTTCAGGCAAAGTGGAATTTATGTTCAGTCTGGCTCGACGGTGGAACCATAAGAAATTAAATAAATTGATTCAGACTGATTGGGAAAAGAGCCTTTTGCTGCCACAAAAACCGATCATATTCAACCTGAGGTTGGTTACGTGACTTACGTCAAACACGAATCCGGTCGAATCTAAATCAAAATGGGGTCAAGCCTGACTCGTTTTGTGGGTCAGGACTCTGGACCCAATTAAGAAGCCCCTTTCCTTTCTCTCCCACTCTCACTTTTCACATTGTTAGATTATAAATACCCATTAATAACTTGTACTATTTGTGGTAAGGTACAGTGGTTTATCTAGTGGACAAGAGGAGAGCGCCTCGGGCGCCACTTTCAGGCATGGGCGTAAATTCGGTCCAAGGAGTGGAAGGGGGGGGGGATGATCGATGAATTTTCCAAATTTGGGGGACACCCCTAAATCAAGGTCTATTTCTTGAAAGGGGGATACCTACAGCATGCAAAATATACCAGTATCTCTAAACAGTGGTATATAGCTTTTATGTGATTAGTACACATTACGTAAAAGGTCTAAAATGTAATCACTGATTACATTTTAGACCTTTCACGTAATGTGTTTCTCGATCTTTTGCTGTGATAAAAAAACAGTAGATACCATAGCATTACATTTTGCAGTTGGGTTTTCATGGCCTATCAATGTGCGAGCAAGCGAAGCGAGCGAGAAAATTCTTAGGACCTGTGAGACCGCATGGCGTCCAATAAGATCTTATAAAAGGGGAAAATGTATTGAAATGTCTCAGATTTAGAGACTGAAAAGACCTTTAAACATAATATCAAATATGAATGCGAGCGAGGGACGAGGTAATGGGGATAAAGTGCCTTACGCAAGGACACAACCGCCATGGCCCGGCGTGGATTCGAACCAGGGCCTCTAGGTCGAGAAACCGCAGTCTTATCCACTGAGCCATGACATGACTGAGCCCTTTATGAGAAGTAAAAAGGGTAGTCGATACCCAAATTCCTGGAATACTGGGGACACTACCCCCCCCCCCAACACACACACACACACACACACACACACACACACACACACACACACACACACACATACACACGCAGCACATGAATTTGGAATGATCCTAAAAAAATATAAAGAGTTTTTTTTTATTCTGACAAAAAAATCACGATATATGTATGTAATCGGAAATATCGGAATATTCAGATAGCAATACCTTTAGCATTTTAAAAGTTTATAAATGTTATTAATAATTGAATAAACGCAAAAATACTTTTTAAAATGAAAAGTAGGGGTATGTTTGGAAAGATCATCCCCTTCTTCTTCTTCTATACTACCATGCAGTATAGACTACCTTTAAAACAAGACCATACGCAGGAATTTTCCGGGGCCGGAATATTCAAATTATTGAGGGAAAGTGCAAGCGAGAGAGCGAAGCGACCGAACGTGAGCTTTTGAGTTTTTAAAATTAAATTTGAACGATCTTAAGCATTTTAAAGGCATTTCAGGAGAAATTCTTACTATAGGCCTATAACAATTTTATCAATGATTAATCAATACAAAAAAAATATATTTGTTTTCTTGAAAAGTGGAGGGGGGAATGATTGTACAGGCCATCCCCCATCCTCGAAAAGGCCACCCCTAACCCTAACCCAGTGCTTTCAGGGGGTGCAAAAACACTCAAAAGTAAAAAAAAAAAAACGGGGGGGGTGGGGGTACCTTGAAAAACTGAATGTGATGAACATGCAATCAAAGAAGCCCCTGGCATCAGATGTCGGAATGGGACGCAATTTCAGCGCTTGCCGTGGCCCAATCTTTCCTAGATACGCCACTGATAAGGTAGGGAATCGTTGTTAAATTCATTGCCGTTCAACCTTAACAATTATTATTGTATCAGACATTATAACGTTTGGAAATGGATAGTTTTTTTTATTTTAAGTATACGAATTGAATATATACCTGGCGATTGTCAAAGAGAAGTCCATGATAAACTATATCCAACTTTTGTCACCAATTCCTGATTGTATGGCCGATAGTAATCATATAATTTAGTCAAGGTAGCTTCGGAAACTTCCGGGTGTCTCCGTCCTTTTTGGGGAGACATACACTCTATATCGGGGCGATTCGAAACGTGCGCACAATAAAAATGCTTATCTTCATCATATTGAAAGTGGTCTCGCCTGTAAAAGTTTGGCAGAGATAGAAATTCTTCCACTCGTCTCATGGTAGGGAGAGGGTCTTTGCTAAAATCATTACCGTCCAACACTAAAAGTTGATCGCGTCGAAACTCCTGTAAAACTTCATTGAAATAATTAATGTACAGACCTCTTTTGACAAGCATTGTTTCATTGTTAATGTCCCCGTTCTCTAGTAGAACGGTTTCCTCTAAGGAGCCTTTCAGTCCTTGTCGGTAACTGTCGGACTTTTTCGCTTGCCCGAGTTTCGCATCCCACTGGTCCGCTCCCGAGAGTATGTGCACGTAATCGGAGATCAGCCGCTGCACTGGATCGCGTAGGATCAGTAAAAGTTTGAGGTCCGGCGCCAGCACGCTTTTCGATAACTTGAACAAGGTCGATTGACTGCTGATGAAAAGCCCCGGATGTCCCGAAACGGGGAGTTCCCTTTCTGAACAGAGAGGGAATTGATCCACCCAAGATTCGGTATCCTCTGGCGCCATCCTGGATCGGGGTTTTATGCCATGAGACAGACACACCATCGGATGTAACCCCACGTACGTTGACAGGGTGGTGGTGCCGCTCTTTTTAACGCCGATGATAAATGCTCGCGGAAGTCTCCGCTCACACTTCCGAGACTTTAGCTCCTTAGGCGGCAGCAGCGTCTTTCTCTTGAATCCCCGAGCGGGATTGCCGTATCTATAGCAACCCACATCGAGCTCTTCCGTAATGTGTCGGTTTACACCCGAGTCGATGTTGTTATTGTTGTTGTTGATGTTGTTGTTGTTGTTGTTGTCGTCGTCGTCGTCGTCGTCGTCATTCTTTCTGCTGCTGCTGATACTGCAAGAACATGTCTTCTCTTGCTCAACGTGCTCACTTGGTTGATTCGCACCAAGTTTGGGAATAAATGCCACGTCGGTCCGTAGAACAAAATTAATCGTGAGACCAATAACGAAGCAACAAATACCTGTGAAGATTTGGCCGTTCCTCGCCATCGCTTTTCCTTCTTTTCTTGGTCCAGATTGAGTTTGTAATTTGATTCTGATTCCCTTGTGAGGAACTTACAGAAAACCTGGATGTCAGTGAAGTGGTGGTGCCGATACTTTTCATATTAGATCATCTCTACCTTTGAATAACGTTTCGTTGATCACCTGCAATAAAAAGATAAAAAATCAATCAAAATAGTTAAATAAATAATTAACAAATAAATAATTGTAAACAAATGCCTTAAAGGGATATGGCTATTGGAAGTAGTCCTCCAATTTAAATCATAAGGATACAGGACTAGAATCAAGATTACTGTTTACGATTTCTGCTGTGATAATTCAACGATTTAACATTATTAACTCGTTGCTTCCGAGATTCTGTAGTTAACATAGAGTTAATACATCGCACATTCGGTTTCTGTATATATAGCAAGTGGGTTAACTTCAGAAATAAAAGTGATGCGGCGGTCAAATTTGTTGTTTGACATGATAGGCTCAATTTCTCTCCGTGTCATAGTTTAACTCAATAATGACAGATAAATTCGTCGGCGGTCATCCGAACCGTTGTATCGCGATACGACAGTGCGAAACTCATTTCAGAGAAAATCGACTTCAAAGTTTACTATAATTGCCACTTTTTGTCCCCAAGCATTACAAGATGTTCATAGAAATATACATGGTAGGAAAGACCAAGACAATTGCTTAACATTGATATCTTTATTTTTACACAGAACCAACAATCAGAGAAATATCGCAAAAGAGCTACATGCTTATAATTTCGGTTTGAGCGGTTTAGATTTTCCCTGTACTAAAACGCCATAGGGAGTTCAACAACCTGACCGCATTTTTAATACGCGCGATCAAGCAAACCGTCGTATCTATCTTTCATGTGCAAAGTCAATGCAGCACGCATGCTGACCGCGTATTTGCATATTAAGTGCGCGCAGTTGTTTGGTGTGCTACAGCACGCGTTTCCAATGGGATTTGCGCATTTTATCAAAAATTTATATGGCATCACCTTTAAAATCCCCACATATCTCAAAAAATAAAATAAATTGCTGCCTTAAAAATTTAACCATGTATAGAGTAGGACTTGTAAAATCGATATTTTGACCAAAATCGACTGATACGACGGTTCGGATGAACTTGTTTTTCCCCGAGTTACCAAATTCAACGGAAATCCTTCCGGCTTGAATATACACTTTAGCCATTTCATACGTTTCATTTCGTTGAGGCATTTTCAACTTATGCATGCTAGGTATATTCCTGTCCAGGGGCGTCGATACATGTTTCGGCTTGGGGGGCAAAAGTGAAAAAATTTCCAAAAATTTCGGTGCGCTCCGTGCACCAATTTGTAAAGCAGAATTTTTCGTGCGAAGCGCGCCGAAAAATTTACAATTTTGTATGTTTAATAGTATTTTTATGCCATGTTTAATGGTTTTATAGTGCTTTCCAATGCTTTTTAAAACATATTTGCATTGCATATTATGAAATTTTCAAGTTGTCAAAATTATTGGGGGGTCAAATCGATATGTTTGCCCCCCCCCCCAAAAAAAAAAATTCATTGGGGGATCGCCCCCTGGCCCCCCTCCCCCTCCCCCAGGATCGACGCCTATGTTCCTGTCATTTAAAGATAATATTAGGTAATTGCAGAACAACATAATATATTATCAACTGTTTTCAAACCTTCTGTGAACAGATGGTACTCTAAAATGTCACAATAGTACAGGAAACAGTGACTGCGGAAAACAACAGAACACTTCGTTTTTGACAAATCCTCCCCACAATGACAAGATATAACACAGAAATCAATATGTGGGACAATATAAATTGTTGGGGTACATAGGTGGAAACTTCACCTGTTTAAACTGTCAATCTTTTAAAAAAAATTGAAAAAGAAAAAACTCAGAACATCTCACATGTTTCCTACCAATACAGGGCCTGTCCTTCTGCTATATGAAAACAAAAGAACATGCGTTATTATCACACTTTTGATGTCATTGAGTTTGTTTAAAGGTTAGTGACATGATTGGAAACACTTGAAAATGCCTCAAGAACCAAATGAGTTGAAATATATATCAACTGTACACCAGCTGGAGTGGATCTCCCAGCTGGAAGGACTTGTCTCTAATTTGTTTACTTAAGGAGAATCAATCATTAACATATTAGTATTTTAATTTTATCGGGCACGATAAAAATAAGACCCATAGAGAGCCACACATGCAGGTTTGCCTGCCACGAAAGATATTGACATTAGTTATTTCAGAATGAGTCAACGTTTGACTACAAGATTTTGACAGGAGAGTCCTTGCATAGTTTATTTGATTCTAGAGTAGTTTCAGCCCAAATTAAGGACTACCCCATAATATGTCATTTACCTTTAATGCCACGGTGCTAATATTGACTACAGTTTAAAAAAAAACATGTGAGCTGCATAATCCTCGATGCTCCAAGTGTCTTTGATAAGGTCTAAAAATGAAACCTTGAAAAAATGTATTTCAAAATGATGATTTAATGCTTTAAAACAGTGAAAATCTACAAGCACCAAACGTGACTAGATTTGCCTGCCCATTTCCTGCCTTAGACTTACTGTGTGCAGATCTAGGCTATAATCCTTTACAAGAGTGAAAATTGCTTATTCACGTATATCTTGCCAGTGGCAGTATAACTTTCTAAACTGTTGTATTCTAGGATGTTTATTTGTCCAATTAAACACTACTATGTAGCTCAGATATCACAGTTTTTACAATTTATCAAAATGAAGCTCCACAATGTTAACCTATTACTTAAAGGGCCGAAGTTTGTGGCACAAAATTGCACTTTATTCCAGACCGAATATTCACAGTTACAACTCTGGAATAAATGACAAAAGACGTTTTCCACAAATTTGTGGTCCTAAAAGCATCGTATAATAATTTTCCAGTTAATAAACAAACTCTGAGCTATATGTTTCCTCATGTTGTTTCTAATAAGGTCTAAAACTGAAGCTCGTGAAAAGGTGCGGTTCAAAACAATGATTAAGTGCTTTTAAAAAGTGAAAATCATTGACCGACCATTCCAATTTTCCAATAATAGATTGTTGTTTTGCAGAATTTTTATCAGCCGAGAATATTATTCATCTGCCGATTTTTATCTGTATATATTTTACAAGTGACAGCATAACTGTTTGAAGTTTTGAGATCTAGGATTTTTTTTTGTCTATTCAAACACTGTCAGATATGTCAGAGAGCATAGTTTGACAATTTTTAAATTGAAGCGCCACAATATTAGCCTATTACTATAATCTGAAAGCGTCAACACTGGAAATGATATCTGTAATTAGTGAAATTAATGATGATTATCAAATTGGTCTTCTGATATGCAACATGTATATACATACGCGAATTAATATTTGACTGCGCACAGGCGTTGTACTGGGTATGCACGATGAACACTGTGTCAGGGAGTAAACGCTTTTCTTAGTACACTTTTGCTATGACATTGTAAACATGTTCAGAGGCTAAACTTCGTTTGTTAAATCACTAAACATAGGTGCCAAATGTCTAAACACTAAGTGTCATTAATCTAAATATGCATTTTCTAATCTTTGCTATCACTTTAATGTTTAATTGCTTAACACGCTTTTTACAGTGTCTTCGTACTACGCGAAACTCGCCATTAAGTGTTGCTATGCATTCAACGAAATTAAATTGCCGCATGCATATTCCATTAAGATTATGTTCTTGACGGTTGATATACATCCCTCATACCATAATCTCATACCATAATGAAAGTGAAATAATGTTAGTAAGAGATAACGTACCTGCCAATGTAATGTATTATGTTCCCTCTTTATCGTTTCGTTCCGCGAAAGACTGACGTTCATACTATCTGCGAACAGGTTCCACCGTGCCAGACTATTCTGTCATTTTTACACTAGAAAGGAAACAGCATCATTCATTTTGGCAACCTTATTTACCGAACTTGCGATTCGTCCCTGCTTCAACATATATTATTATGATACGACAGAAAGAAAGAGAGCCGGGGTCTGCGAAATGGTGACTTCGTAACATCAAGAAAATATCCAGGGACATCCACGGAAAGGATGAGGATGATATTACTGCTGCACGAAAGTTGGCCGGGACATGCGAAATGGTGATCCGAATAGTACTTGTAGGGGGAACCCCCTACCGTAGCCGATTTGGGCCAACCGTAGACCTACGCGGGGAAATTATCTTCCGTAGAGCGAATTAAGTAGGGGGTTTAGTGTATCTGGAACTATTCTGAGAATTTCCAAAAATATTCGTACATCTTCAAAGGTTTTCAAACTTCAAAGAACCGCCGTACATATTCAGTTGAAGTCATCATTTGGGTAGAGCCTTGTGTGGGTAGAGCTATTGTCTTGGTTAGTCGTTTCTCTGGTACAGAAACCGTTGAATTTGGCAAACCGTAAACGTCGACTTTCTTGATTAAGATAAATCTCTTACCTTGTTCTAGTGTCATTTTTTTTTCTAGGGGAAAACTGACTTTCGAAGGGGAAACTCAATCTCGTAGGTGAAAAGTGGGATATTAGAGCGTAGGGGGAAAGTAGTGTCTGTAGGAAGAAATGGGGATGCGGAGTAGGGGAAAATGGAAATTTTGAATGGCAGCCCTCGTAGCAGTTGGCATATACCTTGCGGATATTTACAGCGACGGACATTCACTCATTGCTATTATGTAACAACTCGCATTGTTGCAGGATCCCTTCTAAAGTTTATACTATTGATCGGGATGCTTTCCTTTCTTTCTCCACATACGGACTGAAATGGAGAGGAATAAAGCATGACGACGAATGGCTGCCTTAGTGAGACGTATCCTCTAATGTCGAGGAGATATTGACAAGACGGATTGAGTTGTGTGGGATGACAGGGACCAATGTTATTTGTATGCGGTTCACTGTGAATATCCCCGCTACCACAATATATACATGACGGGAAGATGGATAAACAGACGGATAAATATCATTATAGATACATGTAGTTGGATAGATAGATAGATAAATAAATAAATCTAAGGATAGATAGAAAAATAGATAGGTGGATAGATAGATAGATAGATAGATAGATAGATAGATAGATAGATAGATAGATAGCTGGATAAATAATAGATAAATAAATGGATAGATGGAGAGATGGACTGATAGATAGAGATAGATAGATAGATAGATAGATAGATAGATAGATAGATAGATAGGTGGATAGATAGATAGATAAATAGATAGATAGGTGGATAGATAGATAGATGGGTAGATAGATAGATAGATAAATGGATAGATGGATGGATGGATAGAGAGAGAGATAGAGAGAGAGATAGACAGATAGATGGGTAGATAGATAGGTAGATAGATAGATAAATGGATTGATGGAAAGATGGATGGATGGATAGAGAGAGATAGATGAAAAGATATAGATAGATAGATAATAGATAGATAGATAGATAGATAGATAGATAGATAGATATTTAGATAGATAGATAGATAGGTAGGTAGAGAGATAGATAAATAGATGGGTATTGATGGGTAGCCAGATATGTAGATAGATAGCTTTCAAAATGGTCTCTAGTTAAGTGGTATTCCTCTCCGTGAATAGATATCATTGAAAAAACACTCATGGTCTCGCCATTTCCTTTCACTTTATATTATTTTCACAGGGTAACTGAAAAGGACTAGCTACAGCGAGTGCCGGCTGTTCTTATGCAAGCCTCTGCATACACAAAAATTAAGCATAATAAACATTATCGGAAACAATATGCACAGAAAATACAATCACATGAAATACGCGAAGTACATACACCACACACCATAAATAAACACGAACACCATTTGGTAAAACCATATACCAACCGCCTACGACTAAATACGAAACAACAAAAACAGCAACAAATGGTTCACTCTTGGTAACATTTATAGTCCGGATAAGTGTTTTACATTATATTCCTGGCGACTCGCTGCCAGGAATTTACCGTAAGTTTACCAGTTTTTCACCGTAAAACGCTTACATGTATTTTTAATGTTATGTTTTTGACCGTAAAATTTTGTCTACCGTAATTATTTTTACGATTTCACAGTCCATAAAAGAATGCCTTTTTCACGTGGTTTTAGTAAAAAAAAAAAAAGAAAGAAGAAAGAAAGGAAAAAAATCAAGTCAAACAACAGCTAGATTTTTCGACAATAAATGGGCAAATTACTGAAAGAAGCAAATTGACTTACATAACGGCTAGATATTTAAAGATTGTGTTATTGATTTGCACGTTAAAAAACATCTATATGAATCAAATCAGCTGAAATCATATCCAATGTGAAGATTAATATAAATAAACACCTCTCATAGAGACTTGGGGTGAAGTATTGAGTTTTGGTTAAAGTCTGGACGGTTAAACTTCATCCTTTTTCCATTTGCTCAGGAGCAAATTTTAAAAAATCCGCGACGTCAAACGTGCACGTGCCGTTCCAAAATGGTCCGATCAGCCGTTAGCCAAAGGTCGCGGCAGGCGATAGCCGAATTGACATCAGAGCGCTCCGCTGTCTATTGCTATACGGTTGCACAGTAACCGCGATTTCGCACTTTTGAGCAAAATTGAAACTCAGAAGAAACAACATTTTGGTAACATTTCGTTATTAGTTTTTCTCATAAAACAACAAATTCATGAGTATGGAATATCCAGACTTTTCACAACGCCATTTGATAATGAAGGGAAGTAATGGACTTGCAAATCCCTAACCCAATCTTTAAATGATTGATACATCAAATAAGACACAAACAAACTCAAGTGAAACAACGACTAGATTTTTTCAACGACAGATATATCAATTGAAGCAATTGGCGAAAGAAAGAAAAAATAAAGTGAAACAACGGATGGATTTTTAAAAATGGATATATCACCTGAAACAACGGCTAAACGGAAAAATTAAAAGCACAGAACTCCATCATTTTGAACTCGTTGGGGATAATATTTCATTCCTTTACACAAGTGTAGTGTAACCTTCTCCGTTTAAAATTGGTCAAGTACCTACACGATTCAAATTGCATAAGGTGCGTCAAAGATTGTAAGAGGTATTATGTTTAAATTTGAACCACGTGATTACAAGTATCGAAGGCGTTGCTAGATTTGAACACTAATGTTTTGCTTGGATACCGATACAAAATAATCAATACGCTATTTACATTACACTTACCACTACATGTCAAAAAGGAAATACATCTTGAATATAAAATAACGTGACATTTGGGCAACACCAACGTTCATGATTATCACAATTTATGCGGATTCGTTAAGTTGGGTTCTCCCACATGCATTTATTTTTTATTCTATTGTATTATTTTTTATGGGGGTGGTTTACATACATTTTAACACTAGATTTAAAACAAAATATGACTTTGATGTCTGAGTTTTAATGATCATGTTCAAATGGATAAAAAAAACAATCAAGAAACAACAGTTCTGAAATCATGCTATCACTTTGAAACTATTGAGGTATCTATGAATAGATTTCACTTTGATATTAAACGCCAATGGGGTGGTTTACTCTTCGTAGTTGGATGTGAATGATAATAATAATAATAATACTGATGATGATGATGATGATGATGATGATGATGATGATGATGATGATGATGATGATAATAATAATGATAATAATAATAATAATAATAATAATAATAATAATGATAATAATAATAATAATAATAGAGGTCCTTGGATTAGATTTGTTCTAGTGGGGCAAAGGTGTTACAAGGAGTGTTTCATTTAAAAGGAAGTGCATGGGCAGAACAGCTACTTTTTGCTAAAAGGGTGTAAATCAAAATTTAAGATAAAATCATTTGAATCGGTGCAAAACGTACCACAATATCAAGGTGCGGAGTAATAAAAAGGTAAAAAAGTCAAAGTAGAAACAATATTAATACAAATCCCTAAGAGAAAATTAATTAGTATCACTTGCAACCAAGAATTAATTCATAACATCAAAGAACATCCAGAGTTCTTAAAAACATTGGCTATCAAAATAACACCGACAATTTCACTTGAATTAAATTGAATTGAATTTATTTCACTCACATGAAAACTACAAACATACATAAAATCAAACAATGCACTTAAACAGTAAATAAGCACAAACTACAAAATTGGCATGGTTCTAAAAATACCCTCCCGTGTCAAAAGTATTGCAACGTACACTACTATAACGCATGCATTCTGAGTTGAAGGTTTATGTCTATATGTTTATATATAGTATATATATATATATATATATAGTGTATATTTATATATATAGTTTATGTCTTAGTGAAGTTGCAGGTGCACCCACGGCAGAGGGACCGGAACACATTTTTTAACCGTCTCCCTATGGGATAAGGTGTTTGATTCACCCTAGCATCGTAATTCGGTTTCACGTTTCTTGTGAAACGATTTTGATTGTTTGGAAAGACTTCTGATGAACAAACATGGCAAAACGTTTCTCAGAAAGAAGACCACACCCCAAGAAGAAAAAAGCGCCTCCTATCTTCATAAGACAGTGATAAGGAGCATAAGGCTACTAATTAAAGATGGCGGCCTTCGCATGTACATCATTATATCTAATGTAAAGAAAAGTCACGTGACAACAAATTTTAGAATTTTTGCAATAGTAGACCACCTTTAGAATTGAGAAAGAATAACAAATTATGACTTGAACAGGTCCTGTCTAAAATATGCGGTCTATCCTCCTTATCACTGTCTTATGAAGATGAGAGACACTTTCTTTTTTGCTGGGTGTGGTCTTCTTTCTGAGACCGCTTCAAAGTAACATTTCTTTTTTGCTTGGTGTAAGTCTTTCCAAACCATTAAAAACCATTTTGCGGGAAATGTGAAATCAAATCACGATGCTTGTTGTGAATTAAATACCCCATCCCTGTAGGTAGCCCCCAAAATGTTAAATTTTATGTTCCAGCCCCTCTGCCGTGGGTGCGTCTGCATTGGATAATCTCCCCACCTGAAAGAAGAAAAGAGAAATAATTTTCATTGACTTCATTTCAAATAATTATAGAAAGGCCTCCTTCAACTTGAAATGCATGATAGTGTATGTTGCAATAATTTGGGCAAGGGAGGGTATAATACATGCATGAAATAACCATCTCTTAATCATGACACCATAGTCTTTTGCAGTGGACCGGATTCATAATGAGCTGTAAACTGGTTAAGTTAATACATTTTCAAGGTATTGTAGTAAAAGACAGAATAAAAATTGTATTTTAACAAGGGAAAAGAGAATAGAATTTGTGAAAATAACCCACTTGATTAAATTGTGTTTTTTTTAGCAAGTCTCAGATACAGTTAGTGTGCTTAAATAAACACCGGTGATTGTTCTTTCTGAGCAAGTCGACAGATAAAGCTGGTGTGCTTAACAAAATCCCGGTACCAGCAAAGGACTATACTCTGGCATTAAATTTAGGATGTTATATCACCACTCGGTGTTATTTTGCAGTCTGTATGATGAGTTCAAGTTGCTGCAGAGTACAATTAAAGTTTTAAATAACACATGATACGAACGTGCAAAGATGTATTCCCATTCAGAGTGTGTCCTTAAAAGTGGAGATTAAAGTGAAGTTTTACATCATCTTAAATTAAGAACACGAGATTTAATTGCAAACAATGTAGTTCTAAAGAGAAAAATATGCGACGGTCTACAATGTCTTTACAGTTATACATGTGCTATATTGAAGTCCATGAGAATGTGTAACCAAATTCCTCTTCCAGAGCTTTGTTGTACGGTCGGTAAAAGTCGTAGAGTTTCGTCAGCAGTGCTTCGTTAATTGTCGGATGTTTTCGGCCTTTGTTCGAAGACAAACAATCTACGTCAGGACGGCCCGGTACGTTTGCGCAATGAAAATGCTTGTCGTCCTTGAAGACAAAATGGTGGCGTTTGAAGATAGCAGGAAGTGACAGAAACTTCTCGACTTGTACTAAAGACGGGAAGGGATCCTTACTAAACTCATTCCCATCGATAACTATCAGCTGATCTCTGTCGAATTCCTGGAGTAAGTTTCTCAATTCGAAGACGTATATGCCCAAGTGCACGATGGGACTGAACGGATCCACGTGATCGTATTCGTCCAATACGGTCGCTTCGATGGATTCGCCCAGCTTTTCCTTCTTGTTAAACTGTTCCTGTTCCTTTCCCTCTAATCTGTCGGATATCGTCCGCGTATGCACATAATCAGATATCAGTCTTTGAACCGGATCGCGCAACATCAGGATTTAGTTTTAAATCTTTACGACAAGTAAGATCTAGCGAGCTTGAACAGGCTGCGTTGTTGCATATCGTTGAGAGCCCCGGTAGGCCTGTGAAGGGGATTAGACTTTGAGGATGACAGGATAAATGGTTCACCCATTCACGAACGGTCTTCGTCCGTTTATGTAAGGACGGCTGGACGGGAAAAGGCGAATACCCTAGCTGGGATGCCAGACCAAAGTACCTCCCATGGCCGTATTCCCCATTACATTAACCCGATGACAAGACACGCGCCGTCGCCGTTTCACGGCACCGATCGGTCTTCCAATTGGACAGCGGCCGCGGGAAGCGCGGGTTCTGCGGCCTCACCTCGCTCGCTTCGGTCATTCTTACGTAAAGAGTAACCCTCGAGTCGTGGCGTTTCAGATTCCGTGGGATGCCCGCTTCTCGGGG
Source organism: Eucidaris tribuloides (assembly GCA_001188425.1). NCBI lineage: Eukaryota > Metazoa > Echinodermata > Echinoidea > Cidaroida > Cidaridae > Eucidaris > Eucidaris tribuloides. Next base: position 5,897 of record JZLH01S0107906.1, on the reverse strand, counting down.
TCCGGTCAAGAGATGCCAGAGGTACCCGAATCCCCATTCACTAGCCTCATCCAAGTCGTTCTCCGACTCCTGTTGCTTTGCTACGTATTTCAGTTCCTCGTCGTGAGAGATGTCGCCATGGATGACTACCATCACAACCAATACCACGCCAACGCAGCCAATTAACAGTCTTGCGACCTTCCTCATGTTTCAAAACACCGCCTTGAAATGTTATTCGACAGCTTCTAGAGTGGTGAGTGTGGTGAGTTGTGCGCTTTAAGCAAAGGAAAGATACAGTCCTAGGCATGGAAGTCATCAGGATCGCATAGTTGCAGCAACAGTGTATCGACTTTTCTGTTAATCTGACCAAGTGTGTCCCCTGTTACTTTCCACCAGTTAGGACCACGCTGTTCTTCTACTTGTTGAATGTGCCATCGATTTGAATAACGAATGCTAATTGGCTTTAACTTATCCTGCATAAAAACAAACAAACAACACATGTAAAATGACATTACGTCTATGTCCTAAGTTTGGCATTGTAAAATAGATATGGGCAACCTGCATTGTACTGAGAAAATCACCTTGGATACAATACTATAGGTTTTGAATTGTTATGTACTGTCAATTTTGAAAAGTGGATTTGAGAGTTGGTTAATTTCTGAGGCAACAGAAGACCGGTTCCAAGCAACTGAAATACACTGGCGACCGAAAGTATCGTCACGTTACAAAGGGGTACAAACGCATTTCCTTTGCGTTTAGTCGCGTTTGAGCATCGTTTCAAGAAAGGTGTTTCAGTAAACGCGTTTGTGACGTGACGATAATTTCGGTCGCCACTGTATGGTTCCTCTGGCGAATGTTGATCGGATCCCTTGGACTTATCATACCACATATGAGAATGATACTTCGTGGAACAAGTAGTCATAGATGCCTATGAAGAAAACCCAGAAACAAGAGCTTTAGTTTTTAGGTCATTATGCGAGGCAGAAAAGTCTGGAGATTTTATTTCTTCTACAGGAACGATTTATGGAAGGAGCGACAGAGGACGCCAGAGAACAACATATCTTAAAAGTATTGCAGCCTGGACTAGCATGAATAACATCAAACAGTTGAGATAAACAACAGGATGAATTGGAATCCCATGGTCGCTAACATCATTGGATATGGCACATAGAGAGAGGTTGAGGTATACTTTGCCCTCATACACAACCGAAAAGGCCACTGCAACCCAATTGCATGTTGACATCTGTTGATGCCTGTTGGTCTGTACATCACCAACCCGATCACCAAATTACTCATTATTTCGTGAAAATCTGCACCAAAACATGTTTCAACCTTTTTCGTCACGATGCTAATTAAGCCCCATCTCTAAAACAAAACCTTCCAGATCCTCTTTAGTTCATATTCCAGTTGGCAGGCGCGGTTCTACGGAGGGCTTTGGGGGCTTACCGTAAGCCCCCAAAAAATTGCCCAAGGCCCCCAAAAAATTTCGAAGGAAAAAAAATTGAGTGACTTTTTCGGCGACTGAGTTGACCGAATTTTTTGTGGACTTTGGATTAAGAATGGAAAGATTTTCGTCCCTACCCCCCCCCTTCCCGGCCGCTGAGCGACTTTCCGGCGGCTGAGATGACCGAAAAAAATTGGACGTAGGATTTGGCGCGATTGAAGCCCCCGGTAGTCCCCCTAAACTTTTCGCTCTAGAACCGCGCCTGCCAGTTAGTAAATCATCCTGTAACACTTGCGCTTAACTCTTTACATGCCAGAGAAATTACAGCTCTATGGACATTGTGTGTATTATATGGGGCATATTTGCACCTGTGGTGCTGTAAGGGTTAACAATAGGCAGAGCCATGTGCCTTCGCCTTTTTTGCTATCCGTGGTCATTAATTTCCCATGTAAAATTGCATCAATTTAGGAATGTGGTGATTGCGCTCACTTTTACAATTCTAAAAAAATAACCAGGCACTCGAACGAAAGTAACACAATCCATCATAATGGCTGACCGGTCACCCTGGTCAGACAGTATTGTGTATAACACTAATATGTGTTAATTTTACCCCAGTGCCTAGTTAGTTTTACCAGAAATATATGTAAAAGTAATGGAATGTATTCGGCCGTATAGTTGTTGCCTGCCTCAAAACCGTTAGGCATAGGTCAATCTTAATGTGACACATTGGGAACAGTTCAACTCTTAAATAATCACTCGTGCCCTTAGGCTGATGTAAGGTATGTCTGTCAAATTTTAAGATCAGTTATTATCTATAACTTACATAATACAAAAATGTAACTGTCGTTTAATGTGTTTTCAGACTCGGCTGAAATGTGTCTAGCATTATTGCAGTATTTAGCTGTTACTCTGTGAATACTTATCGGTATTAGAGTAATGCATAACCTTTGTCACGCCCATGAATGCATGCGGTACACAAATGAAGAGCTTGCAACCAAAAGGCGCTATATCCACTTTTCATGAAAAATTAGTTATTAGCACCAGTATATTGGCTTACCACTTGTCCAGCTACAGACTAAAATTTGGCACGTAATGTAATTGCACAGACTAGTACCTAAGATTGCATGTTTAAGTTTCATTTTCTCATAGGCCCGTGTACAAATTCCGGCAAAGAAATGCCATTTTCTCCAAATTCATCAAAGTGGATTTAGTACCTTTTGGTTGCAAGCTCTTCAAATACATTCTACGCAGAGGCGTCGATCCTGATGGGTAGGGGTGAAAAATATTAGGGGGGGGGGCAAACATATCAATTTGCACCCCCTCCAATAATTTTGACAACTTGAAAAATTCATAACATGTAATGCAAATATGTGTTTTCAAAAGCATTGGAAAGCACTATAAAACCATTAAACATGGCATAACATACTATTAAACATACAAAATCGTCAATTTTTTCGTCAATTCTGCAATACAATTTGACGCGCGGAGCGCGCCGAAGATTTTGGACCTTTTTTTCACTTTTGCCCCCCCCCCCAATCCGAAACATGGATCAACGCCCCTGATTCTACGTATCTTACAGGATTAACGTCATGCAGGGTAAGGATAGGAATTGCAATTTGGAAATACGCTATTTTCAATTCAAAATCTAACAGTCATGTAATTCCACATGACTGGGTTTCTAGCACATATTCTTTGCTTAAGATTCTTAAATAGTATTTTCTTCTGTATACCAATGCATTCACACAATGCTAATTTAGGCAACATATACAAAAATGATGCACTGCCTATAATGCAGTCTAATAATACTAAACTTGACAGAACTTCACGTTGAATTCGCACACAAAACTTGTGGTAAACTTACCCATAGACATACATTGTAGCACCTTGGCTGTCGTGTCCATTATGAAAGATTTTGCTAAAGGATAATCCTGCATTGTCACAAAAAGCGTTTGAGACTCCCAAATCGATTTCCCCCTTATGCTATGTGTAATACTCTCGTTGCAGTGCCTATATTTTTGCTTTCGGGACTTAGACCCTGTGCTGACTTATGATCATAGCTGATATGTTGAAGGAGAAGAATTGTGTAAGAGTCTATGTATCCAAGAGAAGCCCCCCTTTTTATGTGATCAGGAACCATCGACATTTTCAACGAGCATCCATGGCTTGAACTTTGCATTAAAACGGCTGTATGCATGAGGCTAATAGTGCACAACTTCATTGATTGAGTACTAGTATACAGAGCGGTATTAAGAGATAGCACCAATACCATGATCAATATTATGTGCCATCGAGACGGTGACAGTGGGGTGCCCCGAAAAAACAAATAAAATATCATACCTAAATAATAGAATAAGCAAGGAATAATAATTCGTGATGATATGAGATCATCTCATCATGATCATGATCATGATCATGAATGATGAAAATGAATGAAGAAAATAAGAGAAAGAAGCGAAGAAGAAGAAGAGGAAGAGAAGAAGAAGAGAAAGCAAAGAAAAGAAAAAGAAGAAAAAGAGAAAGAAGAGAAGAAGAAGAAGACGAAGAGAAGAAGAGAGAATGAAGAAGTAGAAGAAGAAGAAGGCATATGCAATTTCTTAAGGTCGATATTTACCTGCTTCATGGTCTACAATTTTGCAACACAATGGTAGACTGGAACTAAAACCGTCGTTTTGGCACATTTTTTTGCCATTGTAACTAGATTTATGATAATCAAAGGTTTCTCTTTAAGGTTAGATCAAAATATGTGACCGAAGTCAATGTAATGACCCGCGGAATTGATTCTAAAGGTTTCCTTTTTGGTAAAAAAAAAATCTCGTGGAAGATCCCATTTTTCCCAATTTTTCTGACTTTGCCGCTTCATAAAATGAAAGTGCGCCATCTATAAATATATTGAAGATAGGTATGTGTAGCGGAAAGGCTGAGGACTCTAAAAATGTAAAAATCATTTTGGGGGGGGGGCTAGGAGAAGGGCCGCGGAATTGGCAAAAACCAATCACAAACATCATTTTCTCTCAGTATTCTGATCTTCCCAGGTGCACGCAGTCTTTATTATTATGCGTTCAAGTGTGAATGTGAACAATGATAGCAGTCCGTCGCTTCCTCCTACACAGCACGGTGTGAGAGCAGTGATGCATAACCTGTGCAGAAACCTCGTATTTCTCTGCACAAAAGAGGAGCGTTTTCTGTTGTTAAGAAATTGATATGAAGTAGAAGAAGAAGAATACTGCCTTAATACTGAAGCAAATGACAGCGGTTATTTCTTGTCAGATTGAAGTATTCGATTTGCACAGTAATTTAATTACAACTTTTAAGTTAAAGCCATTGGCTAATATTTACCACAGTTAAAAAAAAATGTGAGCTACATAATCCTCCATGCTCCAAGTGTCTTTGATAAGGTCTACAAATAAAGCCCTGAAAAATTGTATTTTAAAATGATTATTTAGTGCTTTAAAAAAGTGAAAATCGTAAGTTGACCGGATTCACCTGCCCATTTCCCCCCATTGACTTACTGTGTGTGGATCTGGGCTATTTTATACTCGGCCCAAACTTTTTTATTCATTCATATCTTACCAGTGGTAGCATAAATTTTCAAACTTTTGTATTCTAGGGTGTACATTCAAACACTACTATGTAGCTCAGATAGCAAAGTTAGACGATTTTGTAATTTGAAGCTCCACAATGTTAGCCTATCACTTTAATACATTGTGCTGTTACCCGGCATTCTTTGCTGCCGGATATCAGTAAGTTTCTCTTTTGAGTTATTGAGAGTAAAAAAACGAATCAAGTGTTTGATCGAATTATCATTAGTTTTTTAATACAGAGATTAACAGCATCACTCCTCGATATCTTAAATTCCCTCTGCCAACTACTCATTCATTAATAGATTTGGTTAAAAAATACAGAATTTTCCCATATAATAATTGAGGTAAGAGATTTTTACCACATCGTTGGCACACAAACTGATTTTCACAAAACAACAATGCTACCTTGTTAGCACACGCAAATACTCACACACACATACACACACACATACACATACACATACACATACACATACACATACACACACACATACACATACACATACACACACATACACATACACACATACACATACACACACACACACATACACACATACACACACATACACATACACATACACACACACACACACACACACACACACACACACACACACACACACACACACACACACACACACACACACACACACACACACACACACACACACACACACACACACACACACACACACACACACACACACACACCGGATTAATTATTTTTTTCAAAAACGCGCACATGCATATTAGGAGAACAAACCGATTTACGGGTTCAGTAATATTAAATAATCATCATTAGGGATTTGTAAATGGCCTTGCCCTACAGTCCATAAGTTCTGGATCTTCTAGCTTGTCTAGTGCCAAGGCGGTAAGAGAAGTGGTGTCCC
>JZLH01S0107900.1:51137-63166 GCA_001188425.1 Eucidaris tribuloides | reverse complement strand
AGCTAGGCGGTCTATAAAGAACTCCTACTAAACATTGTTTATTAATATTGCTAAAATGTGAAACTTCAATGAAAAGACTTTCCAGAGATTCTGTCATGATAGTCAAGTCATCTCTCTGTTTGTAACTGACATATGAATTTATAAACATACCCACGCCACCACCTCGCTTTGCTGATCTACTGTTCCTAGAAAGCTAAAACCATCTAAAGTATCGTGACATGTATCACCATTAAGCCATGTTTCAGTTAGCAGACAATAGAAAACGGACAGGTCAAGGTCACTGACACAGGCTGAGAGACTTTGAAAGTTCATGGCAAGACTGCAGCAGTTGAAGTGGATACATGATAGCATATGTTTCTGCGTAATGTCAAATTCACTGTTAAATTTATCATGGGTGTAGTACGACTGTGAATTGATGTCAACTATTCCTCCATTGACTAAAGATGAGTAAATATTTGAATTATTGGGCATTAGGTAACATACAAACACTTGACACTTAAAGGGTGGATACCAAATAAATTCAAGAACGATAAAATGTACAGAGAAAAAAGTTCACAGAAGAGAATAAATGAGAATAAAATAATAATAAATGCTACGATTCATATATGGCTAAAACTGGAACCTGCCAGAAACTTGAATTGAAATATTGCAATAGTTTGCATTTTATTGTCAAAGTCACAATAAAAAAATCACACGAAATTGGTGAGTACAAATTAATCCGTAGCGATCAAAGGTTGGATTAGAATAAAACACGGTTTTCAAATACACTGCATTATGAAAAAAAAAATATCCTAAATTATTGTTTGAGCAATAAGCATAAAAGTTAGATTTGCCATAGGTAACGGCCACAATACTGTATGGACGCACTAAGGATTATCAAGGCCCAACACAGAGTTACATACAGTTTTAAGCAATGATGCTGTTCAAAATTAATATGGACCAGGTAAATATTGTATATGGGACAGAAAAAATCACACAAAAATGGTGCAGTACATAATTTAGCCGCCAGGATCGCAGGTTGGGATATGAAGTAAAACATGTTTTCAAATACACTGCATTATGAAAAAAATACATGAATCCTAAATTATTATTTTGACCAATAAGCCAATCATCAGATTTGCCGTAACGGTAAAACGCTTTATGGACACACATAGTTATCAAGGCCAACACAGAGTTACATACAGTTGCCTAAGCAATGACACTGTTCAAAATTAATAAGGTCCCGCGTAAAATATGATTATGGACAGAAAAAAAGTGTTGTATGTGTGTGCCTCACTGGTAGCCATCAATTGGCCATATTCATTACAGATTCTGCGACAAATCCTGTACACTAGCGATTATTTTTTATGGTGTTACCATGGACGATTTTACTAATGCAAGATACGTCCATCACCGTAGCACATGCGGTATAGTACTTTTGCATGACGATTTGCTATTTTGGAGAAGGTGGAGATTGTTACTTGAAAGGTCCTCCTGAATGGACACCCCACTCCCTTCAGTTTACGGCGGTTTCGGAGGATTTCTTTGCTTTTCTGTAAGAACAAGCTTGACAATGAGATTGATATCTATGTTTTTGTAGCTTGACCCGCTTCAACTTTCCCAACTCTGTTGAGAACAATCGATGTCAGATACACACAAGTTCGCTTCTACTTTTTGCGCTATGTCTATCGCGATTTTGTCAGTATTGTTCGTTTGCGTTTCCTGTAACAACGAAGATTCTGATGCTATTTTTACGGATTGCTTTGCGAGCGATTTAGTTCCCTTGTATGCTTATTTATTTCGACCATAGCCAGCTGCGTATTTCTGTTCCCCACACCCTCGTTCAAGCAGATTGAGGCTTTTTGTTGCTGGTTTCGAGACATTTTTCAAATTCAAAGATACATGCTTCAGTTTTCTCTATTTGCTCAGATAACCGCTCTTGAGAATCTTTCAACATTCGCTCAACTAGCCTGTTACATGCTTTTTGAAGTATGCTCAGAAATTCATCATTCTGGAAGAGATCCTTAATAACTTTGGCAGTGATATCAGAGTGTGATTCGGCTGAGGTGGTAAGTGTGATGATTGGTTCCTTCAACCTAGATCTAGACTTTGTTGACTTCTGACCAGATCTAGTCGAGGACGGCTTTTTCTTACGACGAGTAGCACCAGTAGATGCTTCAGAATCCGACATTTTGAACAGAACAGAAAGACAAGACTCGGAGGTATAAGCTCAGCACCAGTATGGTATATAATTTATTTGTCACACATTAAGACACAGGATGCACTGGTTTATCGGACAGATGACGACATATATCACAGTAACACAGACGTGACAGATGACATGGCCATGGGAGCCGGAGCATACCCGTAACAGAACAGACAAAACATTGCAGCTATCAGTATCACACGCATGTGAATTAAACGCAAGGCATCTCCCAGTAGTTCAAGAAAACATTTTCTGCTATTTGGTCAGGATTTGAAGGAGAGTCCTCTGGCAATGTTTTATCACGAAATGGGGCTGTAACAGAACATTTTGCTTGAGTCTCTGCATTATCATTGGACGATTTGGACGCATGATCGCAGAAACCCGTCCCGGAACCCGTTGTATAAGAGAAGATATCTGATTCAGATGAGGTGCGAGAAACAGATCTACTCGAGACGCTATGTGGATTAATGATATCTTCACTGTTCTTTAAGTCGTGGAAAACATCACCTTGAAGATCAACCGCCGCTCCATGATACATTAGTTTATCTTCCGTTCTTGTATCCCCTTCTCTGCCAGTAAGAATGGCCGCCATGCTTGATTGATCGTCATTACTTGCCTCATCTATAAATTGTATATCACTATCAGTATCACACGCATGTGAATTATAAACGCAAGGCATCTCCCAGTAGTTCAAGAAAACATTTTCTGCTATTTGGTCAGGATTTGGAGGAGAGTCCTCTGGCAATGTTTTATCACGAAACGTACTTTCATTTCCCAGCACCTCATTGGTTTCTCTACGTAGGTATTCTGCGGCAGTCTTTACAGATGGCCAATCGGTTATTACCGAGCTTTCATCAGAATCCTCAGAATCAGTACTAAACTGAGAATCGGCTAGAATGAATGTAATTTTGTTGGCATGAGAGACATGATGTAAAACATTTCGAACAACATCGTGAGATTCAGTTTCCGTTTCTTCAGTATCTTGTCCATCTCCTGACAATGACTTCACTTCAAATTCAAAGTCATTTTCCTGCACCTCATCCGTTTGTTCAGGTAATGCTTCGTCAGTATCGTCTCGAGTTGGCAGATTGCTTATGGACGTACAATCAGAGTCATCAGAATCAGTACTCGACTGAGAATCGGGTAGAATGAATGTTATTTTGTTGGCATGAGAGACATGATGTAAAACATTTCGAACAACATCGTGAGATTCAGTTTCCGTTTCGTCAATATCTTGTCCATCTCCTGACAGTGACTTCACTTCAAAGTCAAAGTCATTTTCCTGCACCTCATCCGTTTGTTCAGGTATTGCTTCGTCAGTATCGTCTCGAGTTGGCAGATTGCTTATAAACGTACAATCAGAGTCATCAGAATCAGTACTCGACTGAGAATCGGGTAGAATAAATGTTACTGTTTGGGTATTACAAACAGGAGTTGAAGTCTTTACAAAATCATATCCTTCAGCCTTCATATTTTCGACCCACTCTGCCACGTTTTTGAACCTTGCCCCTTTAGGTAATGCAAAAACGGATTCATCTAAATCTGTCAATTTTCTCTGGTTGAAGATTTCGTCAGAGTTTTTCCCAGTCTCATCATGCCCTTGCCCTACAGTTTTATCTCCATCAATTTCTTGAAGCAACTCTTGAGAATCCTTAACTCTTACATCTTCTTCCTCATAAAGTGTTAGGTCCGTAATATCACTTTCACTCCAACCATTCTTTTGGCATGGAAGTTGGGTCTCTTCTCGATCTATGTTCTCATTATTTGACATATCTGCATCACTAGACAAATTCCCAGAGTGATCAGTTTGTCGATTGTTTTCAACGCTATTCCTTGAAGATGGTATTTCGGATATGTTTCGTTTCTCAAGTACATCATTTGAATCAAAATCTGAACATTGTGATTCCTCCCCTTCATCGATCAGTGTGTCTTGCCGTCCATATCTATACGGATCATAGTAACTTTCAATACACATAGGTTTTGTAACCTTTATTGTTTGTGTGAATCCGTTTTCCGCAACAATTTCAGTTTGTGGTGGCATCAGTCTATATCCATTTAAATTCCACTTGTGAATTTTCATTTCTGATGTAAAGTATGCATGATTTTGCCCCATAAATTCTTTACCATCAGTGTAATTGTTGCTCTGTGCTTTTGGTCTCTCTTTGATCCTGAAATGTCCATTTGATTCAGAAGGTACAATGGGGTTTGTGTACATTTCCTCATTATGTGTACGATCGGAGCCCCCATTCTTTATGATTGTTGATTTTGCGCAAGACTCTTGATCCTGCTCAAGTCGATATGAATCTGATTTGTGCCTTTTCACAGATGTCTCATTTGCAACCATTTCATAGCTACTTGATGATTTGCACTTCCTCTTCCTTTGGTGAGTTCTTTCGTGATGTATCTCTGGTTGGTGATCTGACATTTGCTCCGGCGACAGCTGCTCCGGTGACAATGAGTTATGGTTAGGGTTGCCACTGCGTTTCCAGTTCAGAATAGGGTTAGGGTTGAAATCAGGGTTAGGGCTGAGGTCAGGGTTAGTGCATGAAATAATCGTCGGGGCAATTATCTTCGGAGCAAATGTCGGACATTCCTCGGGTCTTCTGTACGGAGTTCTATTTGCACCCTCTGGAACGGCCGTAGCTCCACTTAAATTCGGAAGTGTCTTAAACCCTGCAAGATGAAAACAACAGAAGAAGCGTGAATATCGTTTACGTCTAAAGTTTGTATCGCCAAAATAAGTACAATCGGAAAAAAATATTTCAGGTATTTCTTTTTAAAAACTGTACGTGTAACTTGGTATCATGTTAAAGCGGATGAGTTATTCTTTCTGATTCAGTTTATTTCATCTAATTTACTTTTGTAAATCAAGAATAATGATTACGTTTGTGCAGTCGATCAAAATCGCGTTTTTGCATGCTACCTTTCATATTAACGGCCAAAATCAGCATTTGCACTTTAAAACAGAACGTGCTAATTACAACTAGAACAGTTCGACTGCGCGCAGTCAATGGGTATGCCTCCGCAGTCAGCACTACCATCCAATTAGACTGAAAAACCTTATGCATGCATGTATGCCATTTCATCAGATATTTGTAAGTTACCTTGGTAATGAGCCCAAATGAGGTTTGTATTAGCCCTTGTGACCTTAAACATTATGACCTTTTAACTCCGAAATATAATTACTTTATCGGGGCCTCATACTGCATTCTTGACCCAAGTCACATTAAAATCCGACGAGCGATTCTTAAGTTATAATGGTGAGACTGAGCCAAAATCAGATATGTATGAGGCCTCGCGACCTTTTACCTTTCAACTCTGCAATATAATCAGTTAATCTGTACTTCATACTAAATACATGTACTTGAATCAAGTTACATTGATATCCGTTAAACTGCTCGAGGTATGGGGCCTTGTGACCTTTGACCTTTCAACTCTAAAATCTAATCAGTTCATTGTTGCCTTGCAATACATATTTCACAAAGTTACATCAAAATCCCACAAGTTATTCTCAATGTATTGTGGTAACGAGCCCAAATCAGACATGTACTAGGCCTCGTGACCTTTGATCTTTGACCTTTCAACTCCGAAATCTAATCAGTTCATCGATGCCTTAAAATGTATACTTCAACCAAGTTACATTAAAATCCGACCAGTCGTTCTTAAGTTATCGCAGTAAAAAGCAAAAATCACATATGTTTTAAGCCCTATGACCTTTGACCTTTCAACTCCAAAATCTAATCAGTTCATCGTTGCATCATAGTTCATACTTGGTCCTAGTTATATCAAAATCTGATCAGCGGTGCTAAGTTATCGCGGTAACGAGAACCGGTAACGGACGGACGGACGGACAACCCGAAAACATGCTGCCTCCGGCAACTTCGTTGTGGAGGCATAATAATAATCAAAATGGCAGAAACATTTATTCTTGATATTTCGTGGTATATTATGCTTCTTGATGTTTACAAGGCCATAAACTCTAACTCCTTAAAAGCTAATGCTGCTGCTATGCCAGGGGGGGGGGGGGCTAGTATTTTCAACCGAACTTTCTTGTTTTCACGTTGAACCGGACATGTGTTACAGTTTCATGTCGTTTGCATAAAATCTCTCCTCTTTTGAATGGAAATAATATAACGGCATGACTTTGAAATGCTTAAGATTCGTTTCTGATGATTATTGAACTATTTCACAAGCATAGTTTCTTTGTAAAAAGAGTTTAAACAATACATAAAATCTACTTATGTAGCACACGTGTATGGTGGCACAAAAGGGATTTTACGTCATTGCAGAAAATTCATCATATCGCGGGATTGACAAAACCAAATGTACTGAAATAAATTGTATTCAAATGAATTCTCTTTTAGTTTTACTAAAATACAACATAACTAAGTTGTATATAATTCTATATACAAAAAGGAAATAATATTCACTTTTTGCTAAACACTGTAGAAATGTGCGCGCAGTGACAAAGTAATATTTCGGCTGCCTAAAAGCACCAGAGCAAGGCAGCTGCTCGAGCAGTAAGATAATACGTCTGTAATGTCCCTCACTACATGCAAATGTAAAAAAAAAAATGCAATTTTTTTTCCAAAATAATAGTAATACGTATAATAGTAATACTACAGGTACCTACTACAGAGGTTACACGGTAATAAAATAGTGTGTCTGTTATTTTTAAATTCCAGCGGAAAAATCAATGTATAGGCTGAATTGGAACAGGTTAGTATGAAAATCAAGTAAAACCAAAATGATGATCATTACATGTATACGTACCATTGGATGATAACTTCTTCAGTCGAACTACTGGCTTACTACGAGCGGCATCAGATCGAATGAGATCAATTGTAGATTTGGCGTTGATTCCTGTAGCATATGAAATCATGAAAAAGCTAGTTTATGTCAAGCAATACTAAAGGTAGTTTAGGTAAAAGTTATAAAGGTAAATGTTCATGAATTTATCATTCAATGTTATCATGGTTGACACGGTTTCCAGGAAAGTTTGAAAGGGGAGGGGGTGTGGCGCCAAAGCTGCTAAAGCCATGGCTGTATAGGCAAGATTTTTTGAGGGGTAGAAGCAAGAGAATGGGTGTGCGGGAAAAAATCTTTAATGGAGCTGAATTTTGACACAAAAAAAATCCCCAACTTAATCTTCCATATGTACGTATATTGATAAATGTCCAATAAATATTTGGTTGGCTGTGACCAGTTTAAGTACTTTTTTTGGGGGGGGGGTGAGTGGGATATCTCCAAAGTATATTTTCCATCACCAACATCTCGTGGACTTAATATCCATCATCGATAGTCGCCTAGCCTACTTTGCAGAATGTTGGACTTGTAGAAATGTATTCAATTTGGAGAAATTGTGGATTGAAAATGGATCAATCATATGCCAGATAAACTCTGTTTTTGTGCTGGTCCCACATGTGTAACTTTGTGATGTGTAGCTTCAACAAATTGACCAATGGGATCCAGTTGAGTAACTTACATGAAGCAGATGATATAGACTAATCTCTTCTTCGATTGTGTTCCTGGACTTGCTGTTCGCACCATCTTGCTTTGTCATAGCCTGAGCCAGTGTATTACAGCATTCGTCATCACAATGTCAAGTTCTACACCCCCATTAAACACGAGACAATCACCAGCTATTGCGAGCCAAGTAATGAATGACTTGGTTAAGAATCAGAAATTCATCACCCTCCTGGAATCAATTGTATGTAATGCCATCGACAAAAAGCTGGGTGAAATCCTCACCAACATCGAAACTATTCAAGGAGAAGTGTTTGATCTAAAAAAGGAGCTAGAATTAAAGTGATAGGCTAACATTGTGGAGCTTCAATTTAAAAAAATGGTCAAATTTTGATATCTGAGCTACATAGTAGTGTTCAAATGGACAAATAAACACCCTAGAATACAAAAGTTTGGAAAGTTACACTGCCAATGGCAAGTTATACATGAATAAATAATAAAACTCGGGGCGAGTTTTATTAACCTAGGTGTACACACAGTTAGTCTATGGGAGGAAATGGGCAAGTGAATCTGGTCAACTTACGATTTTCACTTTTTAAAGCACTAAATAATCATTTTGAAATACAATTTTTTCAGGGCTTCATTTTTAGACCTCATCAAAGACACTGGTAGCATGGGGAATCATGCGTTTCAGATTTTCTAACTGTGGTAAATGTTAGCCAATACCTTTAAAGGACAATGAAATCAAAAAGCTGAAAGAAAAGGTCACCCAACAAGAACACCGTATCAAAGGTTTAGAGAACTCGTAGAATAACATGGAACGATACTCCAGGAGATCATTGTATCCGCATTTTTGGTCTGCAAGAGAAGGAAGGAGAAAACACCGACATGTTGGCAACCAGTATCATCACCTCAAAGCTTGGCGTAACCTTGGACCCGGAGAAGGACATCGACCGCTCCCATCGAACTGGAACTGTTCGCGGGCCTTCGTCTGCTCACCCATCCAACCATAAACCACGTCCGCGTTCCATAATTGTTAAACTGACCAACTACAAAAAACGAAGGGAGATCCTCAAAAACCGCAAAAAAACTGAAAGGATCGGGAATCGTGATTGTAGAGGACTTAACTGAAAAGAACCAAAAACTCCTTTCAATGACCCTTTCTTCAAACAACGTCAAATCAGCATGGTCCTCCAATGGGAGGATTATCGCGCTCATCAACGCGTCAGGTGGGAAAAGCATAACAAAGCTAATTACTTGTGAAGAGGACCTAAAGAAACTGAACTCTCTATGAACACTGGAGAACATGTATGTATATATTGTAAATATAATATCAACTTGCTTCCAATTAATATCGTATCCTACAATTTACTGAATACTTTCAATGTCAGTACATTGTGCATTCAATCCACTCCCCATTCTTAGTTGTATTTTTCTAATCAAAATAACTGTATAAGTATATATGTTTTGTCATTTACCGTATTTGTAGTTAATGTGTATGTAGTAATATTCCATAATGTATTCATTTGCTGTTTCGAATTTAAATGTATCGCTTTATCTCAGGAAACTTACCAAATCGTCAAATGTTGATCAGCGTGACTCAAGTAACCAAATATCTAAGTTTACACTGTTTCTATGAATTGTATCGAATATTAATAATTAGTATAGATGATGAGTAGTATGAACTTACTAGATTAACCTGATACTTACTTTGATGTGCCAACTTTTAATTCTAAATATACAGGCGAAGAATTCCATGATTGCTTTTCTTTATTATATCTTAATTGCAGAAGCTTACCACAAAATTTTGATAATTTAAATATGTTTCTCAATAGTATTACTCACACTTTTAAGATAATAGGACTAACAGAAACATGGCTGAACGATTCTTCTTCTGATCTTTATCATTTAGACGGTTACCAGTTTGTTTGTAATAATAGGGAAAATAAGAGAGGTGGTGGCACGGGAGTTTATATTCACAATTCATTACAATATGTTATTAGAAATGATTTCACAGTAATTAATGATTCATTTGAATGTATTTTCCTAGAATTACTTCATAATTATAAACGTAAAGAGACCATAATTAGTGTAATGTATCGCCCACCAGGAAATGATAAAGATGTATTCATAAATGACTTTACCAGCTTGATAAATAATATTAATCTTATGTCATGTAATTGTTATATTATGGGGGATTTCAATTTGGATTTAACAAAAACTGGAGTAGACTCAAAGATTGATGCATTCATAGATACTTTGTTTAGTTTTTACTTACACCCAATTATTGAAAACCCAACTCGTATAACTCCAACTTCTGCCACTCTTCTAGATAACATTATTTCCAATGTAAATACTTGCTTAAACTCAGGAATTTTAATAAGTGACATAAGCGACCACCTTCCAGTATTTTCTATATTTCCACCATTTGCCCGTATTAAAAATGAATTGTCTTGTCATTATCAAAAACGTAATATCTGTGAATCAAATCTTTATTTAGTTTTTAAAAATAAACTATATAATGTTAAATGGGATGATCACCTTGGAAAGGATAATGTTAATTTAAACTTCAATACCTTTTTGCAATTGTTCAAGGACTACTATGATGAATGTTTTCCATTACAAACCTTTAACTTTAAAAAGAAAAATAAGAGCCCATGGTTAACGAAGGATCTAATTATACTCTGTCGTAAAAAATCCCTATTATACAAAAAAATATCTCAAACATCCAACTTTGTATCGTCAGGAAACATTAAAAAAAAAATCGAAATTATGTTACTTTTAAACTAAGACAAGCTAAAAGAAATTATTACCTTAGAAAATTTGATGAAATTAAATTTAATATTAAGTCCACATGGAAAATGATAAACACTCTTTTAAATAAAAATAACCGCACCAAAAACAACCAAATTGACTCAGTTCTTCTTGACGATGTAAATATAACAAACAAGACATAGTAAATTCCTTTAATAATTTTTTTGTTAATGTGGGTAAAAAATTACAAAATTCCCATAATAATGTCCCTCATAATTCTTTTGCGAATTACCTTAAAAGTCCAAACAAACACACTATATTTTTAAAGCCAATAAAAAAAAGAAATAATAACAATTGTTGATAATATGAAAAATGATACCAGCTCGGGCATTGATGATATAAACATTCGGGTTGTAAAACATGTAATTCCCCTAATTAGTGAACCTTTAAGTATTATTTTTAATGAATGTATATCTCAAGGGACCTTTCCAACAAATATGAAAATTTGGATTACTGGAAGCACCAAACCCGTGAGCGAGCGTAACGAGCGAGAGGTTATAGGATTGGGGGAAGGTGCGGCTTCCCACCGTGGGGAAGATTGTGAAATTCTTGGTTTGAAAATGTTTCTGGTACATCTGGTTCTGAGAAATTAGAAGTTGCCCAAACTTAAGAAAATAAAAGGATTTAACTTTTATATATTTATATATTTGCAGACATTATAGATTAAACACGTCAGAAAATGCTCATACAGATATATCAGACTCAAATTATATATCAATCAATCGCTGACTGTGACCATGCAGTCTGTCCAAAAGTAAGAGAAAATCTCTTCGGAATATATATATATATATTTTGTTTGAGGTTTCAAGTACTGGAAACACTAAACTCGCGAGCAAGCATAGCGATTGAGCGGTTAAGGGATCGAGGGAGGATGTGGCAGGGGATGTCCGCCTTCCGCATGTGACATTCATGGTCTCAAAATACCGTATGTTTTCTGGTGCACCTGTTATAGTGGCAAGAACTTGGGGGTCGTGGCGCATTTTTTTTTCTACTGGAGCTGATTTTTTTTTTTAATCCTCAACATTTTCAGCCCATGAATATTGCTACATGTTCAATGAATATTTTGTTGGCTGTGATCAGCTGTTTAACTAAAAATTGGGGGAAACTCTCCCCAAATTTTACGTAAGTTTCAATCACTGGAGCACCAATCCCGCGAACGAGTGTAACGAAGTACCTTGGTAATGAAATTGTGTGTCTGTTATTTTGTATAATCTTATATCGGCGGAAAAGTCAATGTATAGGCTGAACTGGAACAGGTTTTATTAACAAACAAAAGTAAGACCAAATGATGATATATATGTATACGTACCGTTGGATGATAACTTCTTCAGTCGAACTACTGGCTTACTACGAGCTGCAGATATAATCAGATCCATTGTAGATTTGGCGTGGGTTCCTATATGAAATCATACAAAATTTGTACATGTCAAGCAATAATAAAAGTATTTTTTTTAAATGTTTATTAAATTTATCATTCGAGGCTATCATAGTTGACATGGCAGTCGGGGCGGATCCATGATATATATATATATATATATATATATTTTAGGTTTTTTTTTTTTTG
>JZLH01S0107900.1:24532-42686 GCA_001188425.1 Eucidaris tribuloides | reverse complement strand
CGTCCCTGAAAACTAAAGTTTAAAGGTCGAGGTAACTGCAACAAAGGTAGTGATGTCAGGTAGAACCACTGACTCTACACTACGTAGTGTAGAGTTCAGTGCATAGAACAGGCAAAAATAACAAATCGGCGTTGACAACAATAAATCAGATGTGAATCTGCCGAGATTCGCGGTGGGGGCGCGGCACTGCATTACAGGTGTACAATCGTGCGCGTAGCATTGCACGGAATTCACAACGGGACCTATAAACAGTATTATCTGTCTGATTCAGAATAACCCTAAACAAGGTATTCAAATTTGAGAAGAATACCCTTTATTAAGTAAATCTTCTGGTTAAAAGTATACCCTTTGTGACCGGCGCGTGATGGCAAGTGGATAGAGGTCCGCCTCAACGGTAGCCGAGGAAGGGGTCGCGGGTTGCGAGCTCGGCCGGGTCAACGAGACTTTTAAAAATGGTACCTGTCTTGCTTTCTAGCCAGGCGCTCGGCTTTCTGAATAGGAAGGGTTAATGATTAACATTATTGTGTATGCACGGGTCCCGTTGTGAAAGGAGCAAGTCTATACGATGAAATCTGGCACCCTGGGTAAAGATACTTATATTTACTTTATTTCCCTGATTTTGCGGATTTTATATCCTTTTTCACGGTACGCGCGTACACCACCCGACCCATGAAAAACACCCTTTTAGCCGTTTTTGTTTTTCACCGCCATGATGTACTGTAACACTTGTAACGATAGTGCCCCCCGCGACCGAGATTTCACATTCTGATTATGTAAACCCAAAATAATCTGGTCGACAAGACATTGAAAAATCTCCTATTTACTAGATATGTTTTTCCATCCAGTACCGAGCGAAGCCAACTGTTGAGCGTCAGCCAGTGATTTAGTCTAATGGACTATATTGTAAAAAGCGAATCAAGCAATGCGACCTTAGTGTTCAGAAATCAAATGCAAAGATGTTGTTTTAGAGTAATATTCAGATTTGACACTTGTGTTTAAACTTGGACACTACAATATTTAGTTAATTTGGCGTCCTTCGCAATATGATACCCAATCATAAATTTTTGATGAAAAACATACCACTTGAAATATGTATTTCAAAATAAAAAAATAAAGACCCGCTTTCTAGAGCGTATTTTAAAAAAGAAAGTTCCTACGCGTCCTGCCGGAAGAACACAATGTCGTCACATTGTGTTCACATACGATGATCACAGTGTCACTCTGTGAAAATGGGCCAAATCCACAGAGTGGCTAGAAAAACACGAAGGGTCGTCACAGTGTGACGTCACAGGTGACTGACTCTGAGAGCACACAGGATTCATAGTGGCACACTTGCTGAAAATGGGCCATTCCACATAGTGCCACATTGCTGATTCACACTCTTTGCACAATGTAACACAATGTGGACAACATTGATGCATTTTCTGCAGGGATGGGAGGGCGTATGCCCCTTCCTATGGACCTTGCCAAACCGCTCCCCGGTCGGTCGCTTCGCTTCCCTTGCAAGATATGACAATGCATTACATTTTTTCACAAATTCCGTACATCTTTTTTTGAAAAAACCTTGACGACAATTCTAATTTTTTTTTAAAAAATAAAATATACCTTTATACTATGTATTTACCATGCATAGAATCCGTATATATTTTTCAAACAGTTCCTACCGTATCCCCCCCCTCCACACCGCCCTCCCCCGCGCTAGCGGCGTTTGCTCGGCTCGGAATGTATGGACTACCCAATTACAGTTTTCACATCACTCCTGTACATATTTTTGAAAACTGACTAACATGCTCGAGTAATCTTTCATGAAATAGTATAACTTCATAAAGTATTGTATTCAACCATGCCTAGAATCACGTCTTATTATTGCGTATTTTACAAAAAGCTACCGTGGGAGGGGTAACCCCTCCCCACTCTTCCCCTGCTCGGTCTGTTTCGTCTGGTTCGAATGATATCGACTACCCAAATTACAAGTATTCACATTATATTCCGATATCTTTTTGAAAACAATGATTTAATCAAAAATAATCGTTCATAAATATACCTAAAATACTTTAATTTACCATGCCCAGAAATCACGTCTTTCAGAAAGTTTCTACCGCGTTGTAAGGCGGATCCCGCTTCCATACCCGCGCAGGTTTCCATCAGCCCCCAGTAGCCCCAGAGATTTTGCGCTCTAGAACCGCGTCCTGGTCACGCACTGGCCCTCTGGTCCGGTTCACGTGTGTTCACACCGACAGTTACACTGTGCACACAGGGTGCACAAATGTTGTACTTGCTATGATACGGAATTTGTCATTGAAGTAATGCTGGACCGAAAGGAATGTGACTTATGTTCTGTTCTCAGGACATGAAAACAGCCAATCCACCGAAAACGACAAGCTATATAATGGCTGTAATTCATTGCCCCTAAGTTTCGTTCATTTTCTTCCGGAGAAAATCAACTGCCGTTATACCTGTAAAAAGGCATCAAAACACTGTCTTTGGAGGCCCTCGAAATGCAAAAATTTCCTGCTCTTGGAAGGGGGTATCCCCCTCCCACACGCCTTCCCCGCCGCGTCACTTTCGCTCCTCGCAAAAAAGGTCGCTTCACTCAGATTTTCCGAACACCCCCCTAAAAAAAATCTGGTCGGGCGACCTGTTCTTTTTGAAAGGGGACATGTCTTAAGTATCAGTGTTGCTATTTCATATTATATCTACCTAATACTAGTGCAGTGTCGAACAGCTCATGTCTGCGCCACCCGCACCACTGCCTGACATTGGAGTTGGTATTTTTTTTCTCCAAACCGCACCCCCTCTTGATAAAAGCTGGTGACGGCACTGGCCTTCTGTAACGGGGATTTAAAACATCGCCCTTTTGAAAAAGAGATGCGTTTTGTGGGTGTGTTCCAACGCCCTAAAACACCCATTCACTACGCATATGGCTTTGTGCATATATTAACCAAGACTGCTTGCCTTTCTGGCCAAAGCTCACAGAATGGATCGGGAAAGGAGTCCACTCTCAGGAAATTTACCCATTTTCGTATCCTAAATAAGGAGAACACGACTCCTTATCGAGTTACAAATAGAGTGGACTTCTACTTGACGGAATAAGGTCAGATAAATGCGGAAGAATAAGTGGAAATGCATCGCAATTTACCTCTTTATCCTTTTACATGTACCGATAAAGTTCACAATCTATTGTATCTGTGCGGGTGAATATGTATCCAGATATTATAGAGAACACCCTTTTTCTTAACTTTACATGGCTGTGCAGACGATTGAACTGCATTTTTTTCCTACAGATTGTTATCAGCCACTCGTTGTTTCCCTGTTGGGTAGTATACTTCACTCAATTTTCACATTTTTTTTTTACATTGTCGCCACTCTTTATTTTTGCTTCATAATATGATTGAAGAGTTTGATCGCAAAACGGGTTAACTCCACTTTAGGAACTCTGAAGAAAAATGCATTTCTTTACCCAAATTTGTACACGTGCCTATGAAAAAAGAAAAGTAACGCCGTAAATATTTTGTATTTGCTTGTGGAGTTTGGCTTCAAATTCCACGTTATGGCTAGTTAGGTGGTACATGTAAATGTGTTGATGTTAACTATTTGCGTGCTGAATTAATTGTGAGGGGATAATAATGACGATTGTTATTTTAATATTTTCTTTAAATCTTGCTTCCCTTACTGCACCATTGATGCTGGTAATGGTTTTACAGATGTTGCTTAAGCGTTATGGCCATTTGTTAGCTTTTCTAGTACAAATGTAATGGAGAAAACTAATTATTATGATTGCTGAATTTAATTGTGCAAATGTGCAAAATTGCAACATTTGTGTGCAAAGGGTTGATAACTCAATTTTGGTGGGAAATGGAGTAAACCCGTTTTGCGATCAAACTCTTGAATTGCACTCACAGTTTTGTTGTGTTACTTCTTCCTGTCTTCCACGGATTGGTTTGGAACCCATAGATTCATCATTGTCCGACCAATCCGAGTAGATATCGTCATGTGTTCCATTAAGCTCCATTTTCTTTTACTGACCGAAACACAAAACTATTCAGATCAAACCAAACCAAACAAAACACAACAAAGTAAAAGAAAAGGAAACAAAACAAGACAAAAGACATCTTTAAAAAAATGTGCATTCTACGATTGGGATTAATTTTTGTTAGATGAAATAATTAGATCTTTTTAAAATTAAATAGAAATTTACTTTTATTTACTTTTGTTGATTTGTTATATAATCATCCCCAAATTGCCTCCCACAAGTGAGAAAAGTAGTTTATTTCATACAATCTGTATATCATTTTTAAACATGCAAACAAACCTTCAATTTATACATGTATAAAAGAAGAAAATGTGAGAGAAATTGCGATTTTCTACTTTTTCATGATTTTGCCAACATTTTGTGCCATGTGAACACGTGGACTTCTTATGGAAAACCAAATTGACCAAATTTACACTCCCATTCTTAAAGATTGTGTTTGGGATTTGCAAGTCCATTATTTCCCTTCATTTTCAATACCAAACGGTAGTTTAGTACTTACAAATGGTGTGTCGAAAGTTTGAGATCCATACGTCATGAATTTGTTGTTTTATGAGAAAAACTAATAACGATATGTTATCAGAATATTGTTCTTTCCGCGAGTTTAAATTTTGCTCAAATTGCGAATCGCGGTTATGTGTACGTTCCCATGACCAGCGAGGCACAACTGAATTGGTTAAACGCTGTTAAAACTTCCGCGCGACCCTTAGGCGCTAAAACGCTGCTTGATTGCGACAATTTTGGAACGGCCCGTGCACGTTAACGTCACTGTAAATTTTGAAGTTTAAATGTCCAGATTTTCACCAAAACTACGTATTCTATCCAAAGGTTCTATGACAGGTTTTATTTATACTAATCTTCACATTGTGAACAATTTGAGCTGATTTCATTCATTTTGCCGTTTTCTGGCGTGCAAATCCCGTACTCTGGTTTAAAGGTCAGTGACATGACTGGGAGAAATAAACAAACAACAAACAAACAAACAATGTCTTTCATGTAGAACCAAACTGGTTGAAAGATATACCAAATGTACACCAGCTGGAGTGGATCTCCTGGCTTGAAGGCCTCTGTCTTGATTTTGTTCTTTAAGGCCTTGGTCACATAGCAGTTGCGGCTACCTGCATTGAGTTACGACGAGTTATCGCAGAGTGATCGCCAGAAGTTGCAGCTAGATCGTGCGGGCATCGTGCCATCACCGTACGATGATCGTGCATCTATCGCACTTCCAAGAGCGAATTTTGCATAGATACGAGAAGTGGTAAACTGATCGCGGGTAGACGCACGGTCAAATGGTGCTCATCGTACGATAGTATGATCCTGACTGCGAATACCTGGAATGTTTAATACATTTTTCGCGTTAATATTTTGTTGTTGCTGTTTAATAAAGTGGAATTGTCATTCTCGGGATCAAGTCCGGAATGAACTTCAACATCATTTGTGCATCTCGACGGAGGCTTCTTTTATTTCCTCCGCCTACCAGGCTTCGCCCTCTTCTGAGCTTTCTTGGAGCATGTCTGAATTATACTGTACATGTATAATGTACGACTACATGTGGTCTCTATGAACATTAGTGGTGCATGTCAGAAGGGAACACTGATTTATATAGCAACGTGAATAATGAACATAAATAAATAATTTTCCTTTGTGAGCGTTGCTTAAAAAGCATTCCATTCACACCTTTTCACAAGCGCATAATTTGCCATATCGAAATGCCACCGCAGCATCGTTTGAAACCTAGTGATTGCCACGAAGTTCGTACGATGGCGCAGAAGTAACCGTACGATTGCTACCATTCATCGCAAGTGATCGCACGAATACCTGCACTAGTCGAACTAATCGCGCGTTTTGTGTACATTAGCCGTAGGTAATCGACATTTGCCACACACTGCCGCCAAGTGATCGCACGACTGTCTGCGACTTGTCTCAGGTGATCGTGCAACTAGTGCGTGCGATTAGCGATTGGTATTCGTGCGATTACCTACGACAAGTGGCAAACAGGTCTACAAGTGTGACCATACGGCCTTCGTCACACTAGCAGTTACGACTACCTGCGATTCAAAATGAATCGTACGACAAGGGCCTCCGCAGCCAGGTCGCCAAGTAACTCGCACGATTTGTGCTTATGGTCACACTTGTACGACCTGTTTGCCACTTGTCGTAGGTACATCGCACGGATACCAATCGCTAATGCACCACTAGTATTGCAACAGATCACCCAGAGACAAAGTCGCAGACAGTCGTGCGCGATCACCTGTGGCAAAGTGGTGGCCCTTATGTACGATTACCTACAGGCTTAATGGTACACAAACGGGCGCCTTAGCTGCGATAGTGGCAGATATTCGTACGATTACTTGCGATGAATGATGGTAGCTAATCGTACGATTACTTCTGCTCTCTACGAACGTACGTGCGATTCACTGGTTTCAAACCGGATGCTGCGGTTGGCATTTCGATAATGCAAAATTATGCGTTTGTGAAAAGAAGGTGTGAATGGAATGCCTTTTTAACAACCTCAACAAAGGAAAATATTTATTTTTTACGCTTCATTATTCCACGTTGCCTATGTAAATCAGTGTTCCCTTCTGACATGCACACTAATGTTCATAGAGACCACATGTACTCGTACATTACACTGTACAGATATAATTCAGACATTGCTCCAAGAAAGCTCAGGGAAGAGGCGAAGCCTGATAGCGGAGGAATAGAAAGAGCCATCCGTCAAAGACACCTGGCGTACAGATGGGGGAGGGGGGGCGCATGACCCCCCAATGAAATTTGATCAGTAGGTCAGAGCGGCTTTATATTAATCTTAAAAAATCTATAAATGAATTGATGTAGATTTCGGGGTTTTTTTTTTTGCATTTTATTATCATATTTCCATCACCGTTACTTTTTTTACAGTTAAACGGAACAACCATTTATAACACTTTAGTCCTTGCAGTGACCTCTCTGATAGCAATGTAAACATGATACAGAGAAACTTATAATGCTAACCTGTTTTCTATCGCCTTCATTAAATAACACACATTGTGCAATCTATGTTTAATCACAATTTTCGCCACTTGGAATCGATATTTTTCAATAAAGTATTTTCAACTGTGACTGTTCATGAAAATGAGCTAACTACTGAGTACACAATATTAGGGGGTATGCTTTATGTTGTACACTAAATTTCTTTGGTATATTTCTAAGCTTCTTTTCGTTTCTGTTTCTTTGTCAGCAAATCTATTTCACTTTTTCGCCATCACCCCGTTATACGAGGATCATGGAATATTATAAGTTGAGTTTATTATACCATGTATCATTAGATTTGTTTATTTCTTAAACCTTCATGACAGTAGTGCACATCAAAATTGACCCATGATGATTGTGACTGAATGTAATGAGGCGAATATCATAGATCTGCCAACAGTCGTTATGAAAAGTCTGACTTTATCGCAAGTCCCCACCCCTATCTCTCTCTGTGAAGTACACTCTCCATTGATGGCGTAATCAAATGTTTCAGAAATCAAAATATGCTTTATTTGTGGCAAATGCATATAAACTGAGGACAGTGGGTAATTACCGTATGCTTGCGATATGCTTACGATTTATAGGATCAATCCTCAAGACGAAAATCAGCATTTTGAAATACCATTTGCAGGTAGGTTTGTTTTTTGTAGAACGAGACTCAGAGTTCGCATTTAAGCGTTTTTCTCGACAAATGATTCAGAATTTTCCTAAACCGATTATTTTATACGATAATTTGAAGTGTTGTATGCCAACACAAGACAAAAATGAAATTTAAAAAAACATAAGATGAATTGTTATGCAACATTACAAATATTCATTTATAGCTTTGTCCTTTTAGTTTCGACTCGCGGTCTTTCAGCATTCTTCGTTCCAGTGTATTTGATCATTTAGTTCATTACGAACAATCGAATGAAATCACCCTTTTTTCTATTATTGCCATATTGGCATCAAAATTTGAAAAGGAGCCATTCTCATACGGCGCCTACTGATGTCATATTTCGTATAACTTTGACACCATAGGAATGTGCCTACACTATAAGAAAGGTAGGCCATAGAAGTAAAACACGCACATACACATATGCACACAAACACACAAATCATACACATACACACAGCTCCTCATGACACACACACACACACACACACACACATACATTCATACAAACATACATACATACATTGCAGACACATACACATACGTTTCGATTCTGACCCCCAAATGGTTTTGCTCATTACGCCACTGTCGAAGATGCACGTGATGATGTTTGAAGTTCATTCCGGACTTGATCCGAGAATGACATTCACGTTATTAAACGAGCAACAACAAATATTCACCGAAAAAATGATTAATCACATTCCAGGTTATTCGCAAGTCAGGATCATACTATCGTACGATGAGCTACATTTGACGTGCGTCTACCCGCCGATCAGTTTACCACTTCTTCGTAATCTATGCAAATTCTCTCTTGGAAGTGCCGATTAGTGGCACGGATCATCGTACGGGTGATGGCACGATGCCCGACGATCCACTGGCGAATTGCTTGCCACCTCTTTACGATCAATTTCATCGTAGCCAGCGTTTCAAACCGGTTTGAAAACCTATTTTCGATCGTCCATCACCTGCGATCACAAGTGATTCCATTGGTTGTCGCTACCGATAAATCGTACGATCTAGCTGCAACTCTGCGATCACCTGCCGCATAAATCGTCGTAACTCATCGCATAGGTAGTCGTAACTGCTAGTAGTGGACCCAAAGGCCTACAGCAGCAAATCGTGCGAGTTATTAGCGACCTGGCTGCGAGAGGGGCCTTGTCGTACAGATTCAAATTTCGATCGCCAGGTAGTCGCAACTGCTAAGTGTGACCATGTGGCTAATGGAGAATCAAGCATGAATAATTGAATAGGCAAGCAGTTTAATTTTCTCGAGGCTCGAGAGAATTAAATTCCATAGACAGCTATACTCAGATTTGTCTGTTACAAGGCATACTAATAAAGGTTATTTTAAAGTGAGTCAACTTTTGACTACAAAATTTCCACGGTAGAATACTTGCATATACTTGATTGTATAGTTTTTCCAAGTTGAGGACTACCCCCAATCATGTCATTTACCTTTAACGTACCGAACTTTTTGAGCCGCATTTAACAACCTTTGGAGTGTAGTGTCAACTTCAAAGTCCTGTTTTTAAATCAAAACTGTCTCCTAACTCCGGTGTAGATTAGAAGCGATTAGAAGTAGACCTATACTCATATATCCAGTTTTTTTTGGATTGGGGGGGGGGGCGGGGGCAGATAGTTAAAAATGACAAAATTTCGATGCGCTCCGCACGAAAAATTGCAATTAAATATTTGGCGCGCAAAGCGCTCCAAAAATTGAAAATTGCGTTTGTATTTTTATGTTAAGTTAAATGATTTTGTATTGCTTTGCACTGTTTTTTTTAAAAATAGTTGGCATTACGTTTTAGGACTTGTTCTGGTTTTCAAAATTGGGGGCGGGGAGGAAGGCAATGCCCCCGCAATATGTTTAATGGGGTGGCGACTGCCCTTGCCTCCCCTAGATCGACGCCCTTGCATGTATTTCAATATCTGCAGCTTCACTCTTCATACCAACGCCACCCTGGAGCAATTGCAATGTACACATCATGGCAACAGTTGCTAAGCAGCATATTTTCCTTGGCAACCACCCTTATTTGATGTCTGCAGAGCAATGTTATTTAACATTATAATATATTTCAACATATATTGCTTAGCTATCACAGAGTGATTTATGCTATGAATGCAGCTCAGTTTGTAAAATAATGTTGAAGAAACTGAAATAAAACTCTGGGGCCACAACCTATTATACACAACCGTATCAAACTAAAGGGAATGGAAGGATCCAACTAAAATAAAACAGTCTAATTCATAACATCAACCACTGAAAGGGGGAAATGAGAATGGGAAAGAAGCTGTGGTGATTGCACAATGATGACAGAAAACTCCGTTGTGAAGATGGAATGCATGATCACACCATTTGAACATGGAAAGCATGGAGACCAGTCAATCGAGCGGCTCACCACAAAACAATCAAAGGGTCAAGAGCAGTAAGGAACATTTGTAGACAAGCGTCTCGGGGCCAACATCAAACCAATTATGCCAACCATCACAAGGAACAAAGTAGTACTGCAACAAACAAGCCCACGATTGAAAGAAAGCAGGGACACATGCCAATCTTCTCAAAAGTGATTCCTGTTTTTGGCAAGACGGTATGTTGCATGTCAAACAAGAAATGATTGGACAATTTCTTCAGCCATGAAAATGATCCATTTCCACCATCCCGGTTTCTTCCCAAGGACAATTACATCTGGGGATTAAGTTGGACCTCATGGAGTGTCTTGAACAACATGTCAAAACCTCATGTGATATAAGGCCAAAGACAAATGTAATCATCATGGCTGGTGCTGTCATGAACATTCTTAGACCTGGATGATGCAAGACATTTGGCGACTATATGTTTTGGTCCCATATAAAAAAAGAGCAACACAAGGCTCAGCGAGTAGATATCATCTGGTATCAATACTTTAACAACCGTGTAATGGCACAAACCAGAGGAAAAAAAAAACATGTTATAGGACCTAGCCAGCGTATGCGTGTTGAGGTGTCCAGCTCCATACCAAAGACCTGGCAACAGTTCAAGATAAAATTGCTCAGAGTTCTTAATGATGAATTGATGTTAAGTGCATAAACAAAGAACCATCCTGTTGTCACTGATGGTGCCAGTGTACTATACCTACACGAAACACATCCAGCAGTAGTGAACAGCATAAGTCTAGACCTTTGGATTGTATTGTTAAGTGGCAGGAACTTTCACTACATCCCAGATCATAAGATAAGTACCTCCCTTGGTCCACAAAACTCCTCAGTACTCCCAGTGTTCCATGCATTCACGGGCTAGGACACTATGTCCTAATTTGCCCAAGTGGGAAAGAAGACTGCATGGAAAGTGTGCGAGACACAATGATGAACTCACCAGAGCCTTCTATGAACTGCACAGTACACCAGAACAGAAGAGACCGAGGCTTCCCTTGATTACTTCACCATCCTCCTTTGTCTGAATTTCTCAGAAAGTTTCTATTCACACAAACTGACGCAAAGGCCGATAGATGTCGACCCTTCCTCCCAGCAACATCATCAGGAAGCCAGCATTGCGAGGTGAGCACTATTGGGGACTTATTACGATGTTATACTGCCGGTTGCCCTCTCCTTCTGTGTGGGGATGGACTTGCCCAAACCAGTGGAGACCCCTGTGAACAAACTTACCGAAGCAAGTACAGTACATCCTGCCCACAACTGCTGGAGTGCCCATGTAGGAGCAGGTGTAGAGAAGGTGTACGAGTTCACTTCAAATGCACTGTTTATTGACAATGCCAGAAACTAATGATGTAAGACTGTTTATGACAAGAATATTTGTTGATACAATCCATCTGACCAAAAACCAACTGGTTGTTTTCACAAATGTATTGCTTACCAAATTGTTTTAATTTGATGTAGTACATAAAACACAAAAGCGTTCACTGATTCCTGAAAATATGCCTTCTTTTCATAAGGAAATTGTTTGAATTAAATGGATCCTATGTGCAGGGATTGTTTTCCATATGTACACGGCTTGCTGTTATGGTAAATAGGTTACTATAGCAACTAGATAAATTACGTTATTTGTTAATTAATATCGATAGATGACAATCTGTAAAAATTACAATTTACCCAAACATATTTCTGCTGTAAGCTTTTAGGCAGTGTTAGGTTGAAACATTTACAAATTATATAGATATAAATAGACAGTTGTATGGTTTATCCTTTGCCTAGCAACAAACAAATACTGTTTTTTTTTACACTTACAGTAGCGGTTTTGAAACATGGTTTTTTTTATACATAGCCTATATAGTTGTGATGCCAGAACACGTAGCATCATTCTTTCAAAATGGATTAGATATGTTTAAATGACTCGTTGCCATGGTCAATAAGTTTCTTAGCAACCGTTGCTAAGAAACATGCCGTATCTATTGGCTCCACCTTTGAAAATATTCAGTGTACGTCCAAATATATTTGTGCCAAATTTCATGCTTTTATCATTAACGGAACAATTTTAGCCATATTTTGTACCGATCGCCTAGACTATACTACCGTGGTACAAAACTGGACCAGCGACACTTCGAATTAACGGTTACAAACCGAGTTAAATTATCGTACTGAAATCAGCGTACTCTTGCGCATCGATAGGTCTTTTGTAATAAAAGTTACCTGTAGGCTGTTTTACCCAACACGTCAGTATTTATCCATATTTCCCGCCAGCTTTGAAGTCCATTCCGCTAGCAGTTGCTAGATTCCCAAAATGAACACGTACTGTGAGCGAAATCAACAGATACCTCATACATAGTTCGATGCAATATTACACGGATCATAAATTACCGCGGAAAATTTGACTCAACGTTTGGTGATCGCTATTGGCTGTCTCTTCAAGCGTTGTTTCTCTGTGTGTGTGTGTGTGTGTTTTCTTGAACGACTGCAAAGACTATTATTATCTCGGGGAATTCCATAGCCTATTTTGATTTGTTCGCAGTCTGCGTACGCACAGTACAATTGGCCGTCCACGGGTAAATCCCGGGTAGATCCTGCACACAGTGACAATACCTCGGTTTCGGACCCTCGAACATAAATTCAGGCACATTTTCCCGGAAATAATTTCATATCTGGCGGCGGTTAATCTGAATTCAACTCTCGACACACGTCAGAAAACTGTGATCGCCTGGCTTTCGGGGGCACGACTCAACTTTCGGGTGACGTACGGCGGGCGACGGGCCGCAGGTGACAGGCGACCAATGGCGTCTTCCTCCGTCGTAATGTGGCGGGTAGTACAAGAGAATGTGCCTCATATTAAATATCGGCTGTTTGATATAATCCATCAAGAAGATTTGCTGGTCCTCTACTTTGATCCCTACAACAACGTGTACGAATGTGCGCTGTATAACGGGGATATCAATGATATTGCCTTCAGGTAAGTACATTAGTCTACATTATGTTTCAATTTAATATTACTTCCAACTCATTTTTAATAAATCGTTGCACATTCTACTGTCTGAATTAGGACACATAATAGGCCTAACGCACGTGAATATAATCAGTTAATTTGAATTCTCGATTTTTGCTTCTATATGCACTCTCCGATCGCGAAATTTTTTATAACTTTAGCCTGAAATTATATCAAATTTGTCTTTTCTTTGTATATGACACTCTGCGAGTGCATCATACTATCATCATGATCATACTTACCATTTATTGATGCATTAAACCATTTGTCTAGCGTCCCTATGTGTACGTTATTTCAGATGTAATATGCAAACTTCATTTTTCATTAAGTTGCGGCAGAAAGTGAAATGTCTACAAAATAAATCTAGTTGAGATCTAATGCGCAGATGCAACCATTTTTCCTTTATAACGAATATAATATATTGTACTCAGAGCGCCTTCAGCACTCTTTTGAGTGGATATGTGTACAATACTAAATAAAAATTATTATTATTATTATTATTATTATTATTATTATTATTATTATTATTTATATTATTATTATCATTAAAGAGGGTAAGTCGCAGTACAGTCGGCGTATATCGTTTGTCGCTGATCCTCTGTATGGATGTTTTATTATTATTATTTTTTAATATTTGTTTGACTTGTATATTGTTCATCTCCGTAACCATGGTAACATCTTTGGTCTGTGGAAGCCAGGAGCTAGCTTAAATATTTTTGACACGTCGCAATTCCAAAGGCGACACACAGAGTATGATTCCAACACTGCTCCGAAGTCTCAACCCAAATGTCATAACCTCGTATTGTAGAAAATATCTACGGCGTGTTGCAATTCGAATTTAAAGCAACATGCTAACAATTACAACATTTAAAAAAATGTGAGCTACGTAATCCTTCATGTTCTAAGTGTCTTTGATAAGGTCTAAAAATGAAACCCTGAAAAATTGTATTTAAAAAATTAGTGGAAATCTATAAGTAGGCCTACTCGGGTTGACGGGATTCACCTGCCCATTTCCTCCCATAGACTTACCGCGTGTAGATCTAGGCTATTTTATACTCTACCACAGTGGAAATTCATGGGTGACGTTCATTTATGCTTATCTTGCCAGTGGCAGCATACTCTTTCGAAACTTTTGTATTCTAGGGTGAATTTATCCATTTAAACACTACTTTGTAGCTCAGATATCACAGTTTTACATTTTTGTTTTACATTGAAGCTCCGCAATGTAAGCCTATGCGTTCTTTAATAAACCAAGTCTAATAATAATCATTATTATTAGACATGGAGTAATATGTCAATTTTGAATGTTGTAATGTAACGTAATGTTTCGTATATTTTGTTTAAAAAAAACGTGTAAACAAAACAAATATCCTGATATGGACAACAAATGATTGAATGAATAAAATACACAAAACAGACAAAGATAAACAGTTTTATAAAAAAAATAAGATGCATGTAATTAATGTTGTATATATTGACATGTCGTCCTTAGCATGATATTCATGCAATTTTTTATGTTTACGAAACGAAATGTAATTTGAAATTGCGTCGAATGAGAATTTCATCATAATACCTTCTACTTTACTAGCATTGCACAATACGTGATTTCATAGCTCTCCTCGTACTTCAAATTGTGGAATTATAGTATTTTATGTTGTCAGGGTAATTCTTTTGTCTACACTCTTAAAAATTCCGGGTCAGTCTGACTCGGAGAAAGCCGATCCGTTGGGGGCACACCCGGAAAAGGGTCAGGTTTAACCACATTCCGGGTCAAGTTTGATCAAAATCCAAGTCAGGTTGACTCATATTTTGGTCAACCTTGACCCGGAATTTGGTTAAAATTGACCCAGGATTTTTAAGAGTGTAGGTAACCGTAAATCGTGACCATGAACCTGCAAAGGCCGTCCAAAAATGCATAAATTCGGGCAAGAATCTAATGGGAAAATGCAAAAATACATTTACTTAATACAAAACAAAGTGGTTCATAACACCTTCTCAGTTAAAGCCACTGGCTAACATTTACCACAGTTACAAAAATGTGAGGCTACATAATCCTCCACACTCATAGTGTCTTTGATAAGGTCTGAAAATGAGGCCCTGAAAAAAAATTATTTCAAAATGATTTAGTGCTTTAATAAGTGAAAATCTACAAGCATTCAAATTGACCGGATTCACGTGCCCATTTCCTCCCATAGACTTACTGTGTGCAGATCTAGGCTATTTTATCACCCACCGGAGTAGAAACTGTTTATTCATGCATACCTTGCCATTGGCAGCATAACTTTCCAAACTTTTGTATCGGGTGTTTATTTGTCCATTTGAACATTACTATGTAGCACAGATATCAAAATTTGACAAGTTTTTAAATTGAAGCTCCACAATGTTAGCCTATCACTTTAATGTCCAATACAAAGTCTATCGAGGTATGTTGTAATGGTACTAAAAAGGGTTAAACCACACAGATTTGTCCGAATGACGCAGTTGTAGAAGGTCAAAATCACATGTTCATAGCCCAAAATATAAACAAGCGGTTCTTATTTTCTCAGAGCCAATTTAAGGTGCATTAATTTCAAACTTTCCCCTACTGTGGTAGGGTATAACACCCGTTTCCACACCCATAACAACCTTTTCTCCCATAATCGCCCGCTCGCGGGTTTTAAAGGCAGTGGATCTCATTTGCAAACATCCCCGCAGACCAGAAAAAGATAGCCCATGCCCTTAGGCTATTGACGAAGGGCATGTCTGTGAAATTTGGGGGTGATTTATTACCTAGAATGTGAAAAATGCGAAAGAAAAACAATAGCCGTTTAGTGTACGTTCTATGGTAGGACTTTTTTTCTCGCGAGAAAAAAATTCAAATCAGAGTCTAACGGTCACTATAATTCCACTAAAACTGTGTTTCTAGTTCCTATATTTTGCTAAAGGTTCCCAGATGGCATTTTCTTCTAAATGCCGTTGTATTTACACAATTTTAATTTTTAGGCATGCAAAAGAAATCCCCTGCCTTTAAACAGTTAAAGGTAAATAGCATGAATCGAGGTAGTCCTTAACTTGGGTAGAACTACATGTACTCTAGAATCAAGTAAACTAAGTAAGGTTTCTGCTGTGAAAATCTTGTGATCAAATGTTCACTCATTTCGAAAGAACTACCGCCAGTATCCGTTGTGACCGGCTACTTTGTTGTGTAACTTTCCATGGGATTAATTTCTATCGGGGCACGAGAGCAATGCAATACAGTCTATACCTGTGCGCATATATATGCATATACAGTGTGTATAAAAAAAATAGACACTTAGAAAAAAACATTATTAAAAATTGTTTTCGTAATTTTGAGATTATTTTGATATGAATATTTTACCTTGGACCTAAGCTTATATGTGATGACACTGTTGGTATTGAAAGTATTTCACGCATGAGTGAGCACAACCCGCTTTTGTGCAATCGGCCAAAAATGCATTTGCGCACAGAATGTGTTCTTATAGTCCATGTTTAATGCCTTGCAGACCGATGCTGCAGAAGCTCTCAACTGATGTGCACAAGGATTCAATCCTCAGCATGCTCAGAGAAGAAGTAATATCAATTTTGTGACAAAAAAGTCAAAAAATGAAGCCATGATTCAGATATACCCCCATAAAAAGAAAAAAATTTCATGTTTGCAAGATGAACTGTGAATTTAAAAAAAATAAATGCATTTTCTTCTTTTTCAGGGGGTGGGGGTTGGTTGTATCTGAACTATTGCTTCATTTTGTCTTTCTTGTCACAGAATTGATATTAGATCTTTTCTCTGAGCATGATGAGGATTTAAAATAAAGCAAAAATGAAGCCATGATTCAGATACGACCCACCCACATCCCCTCAAAAAGAAGAAAATGCGATTTTTGTCAATTCACAGTTCATCTTGCAAACATGACATTTTCTCCTTTTTGGGGGGATACTTCTGAATCATTGCTTCATTTAAGCTCTTCTCTGAGCATGCTGAGGATTGAATCCTTGTGCACATAAGTTGAGAGCTTCTGCAGCACCGGTCTATGAGTCATTAAACATTGATTATAAGAACCCAATTCTGTGCGCAAATGCATTTTTGGCCGATTGCACAAAAGCGGGTTGTGCTCACTCATGCATGAAAAAACTTTCAATACCAACGTAGTGTCATCAGATAGCTTAGGTCCAAGGTAAAATATTCATATCAAAAAAATAAATCTCTAGATCATGAAATTTTTGTGTAATAATTTTTTTTCTACTTTTTTTAGTGTCTACCTTTTTTTGATACGCACAATATAGTTGTATTTTGTTACTACGTGTGTATGACCGTATATGTGTATGTGAGCGTGGATGTGCGTGTGCAAGCGTACTGTATTTTTGTGTCATTCGAGCAAAAAATATTTTATGCCTCAAAGCTGAAAAATCCCGGATACGCCAAGTATGGAAAGTGAATACTGTATCAACTATTAAATCTGTTTGTAAGCTTGAAGTTGAAAGTCTTATTCAAAGAAATATGTTGGAATTTAAACAATATGTTTGACGGATCCTATCATTAATTTTCACGAATGAATAATTTTTGCATAATAGACTATGTCCCAAATAGTGCCCGCAGGCGTGCCCAGTTGTGTGATTTTTATTTTCACCCTTTCTTTTTTGGATGTACATGTACTGTATGGGTGGAGCAAAGTGTGATTATCGTCATAAAAGCATTTTCTTCCTTTGAAAGTGACTGATAATTATATTACGGAGCATATTTTTGATTGGCGGCACCGAACGTCGTTCACTTTATGGAACCAGTAGAATCCATGATGGAACTGATTCCTCATACCTCGTTTGACCTTCTCATCTTACTATCCTGCCAACAACCACAGCCACTGCAAAGGTAGCCCCCTCCCCCCGCGCTCTTGCTTACTGTCCTCCTTGCCCCTTGAGTACAAGCTTTGAGTGTTTTACTATACATGTAGGCCCTGTGTCATAGCTGCTCCTTGTCTAGCACGATTAGTTTTGGTTCAAGGCGCTGTGGAATTTCAGTGCTAAAATAAAGTCTGTGCCTGCAGAATTGATC